>ONZH01025187.1:0-28188 GCA_900303285.1 Rhinella marina
ATGGCTCAGCTCTTGGGCCTTAATACAATTTTTAAGAGGTCTCAGCTCAATTTTTAAGAGGTCTCAGCTCTTGGGCCTTTTTTAAATTTACACATTTTTAGAGGTCTCAGCTCTTGGTCCACAATTTTAAGAGGTTCCAGCTCTTGGGCCTTCCACAATTTTTAAGAGGTCTCAGAGTCTTCAGCTCTTCACACAATTTTTAAGAGGTCTCTTGGGCCTTAAAACCTCAGCTCTTGGCCTCCACATAATTTTTCGAGGGCTCAAGGGCCTCATATAATTTTTTAGGTCTCACTCAAGCTAACTTGCGCACTCATTAAAATATCTTCACAACAAGGCCTAAGAGCCCTCGATGAGAGCTTTTGTGGAGGCCTGTTATAGGGAAGAGATGCGCCTGCGGGCTCTAGCTGCCTTCCATAAGCCTCTGGCCCCCACGGCCTCTTCCTGCCTTTTGCGGTCCTACGCATCCAACACCCCACTGCTTTACTTGCTAGACATGACACTGGGCCAGGTCGGGTCACTGACATCTCAAGCGCCAACAATTTGGGCATTTTAAGGCTTCTGCATGTGTTTGAGTTGTTTTTACATTTTAAAGAAGAACATGTCTGACCACATCCTCACACACACACACAATGACAATTTGGGGTGGGGTCTATTTGCTTTCCCCCTTGCCTATGCCATCTGTGGTTGTCATAGGCAACGTGATTTTAAGGGTGCAGAATTTTTTCTTCTTTTTTGTACAGTTTGGCTTGGGGTCCATGGCCAATGTAGAGGAAAGAAGGTTTCCTTGTATTGTCTCACTTTACATAGAAGTTATATTGTGTTTGGAGTGTATTGTTGAGAGGCTGTGATAGTGGCGTAATAGTGCGACTTGGGCACGTTATATGCACCCAGACATGCTTCCCATGCTGTCCCAGTTGCATTCCAGCAGTGTTGGCATCATTTTCTGAGGTTTCAGGGTGGACTTGGTGACCTCCAAGTGGTCGAATTGAGATTTCCAAGTGGCGAGCATTTTTTTCCCATAGACTATAATGGGATTCGATAGTCGGTCGAATAGTCGAATAACGCGGTCTATTCGAATCGAAATTCGAACTTTCGAATATTTCACTACTCGCTCATCTCTACTCCTTGAGTTCTTGAACGGTCTTGCCTACGTAAATTTTAGGGCAACTACAACTAATGGCATAAACTACATTTGTAGATTTACAATTTATATATTGTTGAATCTGACACGTCTTGTTATCAACCGGATTAACAAACTCTTTCAAAGGTTTGGTCCTACTACAGTAAGCACATTCCCCACAGGGATAAGACCCTCTCACTGAGAGCCAAGTTGTTCCTGCTCTCTTTGAATTTATGGTAAAATGGCTATGTACTAGATTTTCCCTGAGGTTAGTACCTCGTCTATATGTGATCAAGGGATTTTTGCGTAATACAGTGGAGGAAATAAGTATTTGATCCCCCACTGACTTTAAAAGTTTTAATACTAAAAAATAAATGAAACGTCTCATAGTTTTATGCCAGCTTTATTTTAACAGTGCCACATAGAATATCAGAAGAAAAACTGAGAAAATTACATGAAATGAGAAATAAAAAATAATTTGCATTTCTTTGAGGGAAATAAGTATTTGATCCCCTAGTAAAACCATGACTAATGTTGGCTCCCACAGACCACTGACACACCCTAATCACAGTGAAGTCGTTACCTGGATGAGAGACACCTGTCCCAAATTGTCACCTGTATAAAAGGCCACCTGCCAACAGTCTTAGTGACACTCCAACATCTCCACCATAGTCAAGACTAAAGAGCTGTCTAAAGATGTCAGGGACAAAATTGTTGACCTACACAAGGCTGGAATGGGCTACAAAGCCATAAGTAAGAAGCTGGATGAGAAGGTGACAACTGTTGGTGCAATTATTCGGAAGTGGAAGAAGTACAACATTAGTGTCAATCGACCAAGGCCTGGAGCTCCATGCAAGATATCACCTCGTGGAGTCTCATTGATCATGAGAAAGGCTAAAAATCAGCCAAGAACTACACGGGAGGAGCTGAGTAATGATCTCAAGGCAGCTGGGACCACAGTCTCCAACAAAACCATTGGTAATACACTGAGACGTAATGGTTTAAAATCCTGCAGTGCACGCAAGGTTCCTTTGCTCAAGAAGGCTCACGTCCAGGCCCGCCTCAAGTTTGCCAATGAACATATTAATGACTCCGAGAGAGACTGGAAGAAGGTGCTGTGGTCAGATGAGACCAAAATTGAGCTCTTTGGCCTCAACTCGACGTGTTTGGAGGAAGAAAAATACAGAATATGACCCTAAGAATACCATCCCCACCGTCAAGCATGGTGGTGGAAGTATTATGTTTTGGGGGTGTTTTTCTTCTAAGGGCACAGGCCAACTTCACCGCATTGACGGGAAGATGAATGGGGCCATGTATCGCAAAATCCTGGGTGACAACCTCCTTGCCTCCGCCAGGGCACTGAAAATGGGTCGTGGATGGGTCTTTCAGCGCGACAACAACCCCAAACATACAGCCAAGGAAACAAAGGAGTGGCTCCATAAGAAGCATATCAAGGTCATGGAATGGCCTAGCCAGTCTCCTGACCTCAATCCCATCGAAAATCTATGGAGAGAGCTGAAGCATGCCTAAAAACCTTAAAGGGGTTGTCCCACGAAAAATATTCTACAGTTTTCAAACAAGCTCCTGGATCTGAATACTTTTGTAATTTCATGTCATTCAAAATTTTTTATAGTTACTGAGTTATTCAATAATATGTATCTGTATAGGACCACTTAATTTCTTATTTCTTTGACCTATTCACTGAGCAGGCCGCACATGCTCAGTTTGATCCTTCAGCAGCCTCCTGAGCTGTGATAGGGAGAGCTGAGACACGCCCCCCTGAGCTGCAGCAGAATAGACACTCCCCTTGAGCGGTCAGCTTGATATAAATCTAGTAGAGCAATGAATGGGGAGATCTCTGGATCCATGTGAGGTACAGGGCTGGTTCTAGCTTTGTTAGAAAGAGATTGGTATGTATTATATGATGTCTGATTTTCATTTTTTACATTATTCGTGGGATAACCCCTTTAAGGATATGGAGATGATTTGCAGAGAGGAGTGGGCCAAAATTACTCCTGAAGTGTGTGCAAACCTTATAAAAAAACTATAAGAAACGTCTGACTGCTGTGCTTGCCAACAAGGGTTTTGCCACCAAGTATTAAATGATGTTTTCCTAGGGGATCAAATACTTATTTCCCTCAAAGAAATGAAAATTATTTTTTATTTCTCATTTCATGTAATTTTCTCAGTTTTTCTTTTGATATTCTATGTGGCACTGTTAAAATAAAGCTGGCATAAAAATATGAGATGTTTCATTTATTTTTTAGTATTAAAACTTTAAAAGTCAGTGGGGGATCAAATACTTATTTCCTCCACTGTATCTCCTTCAGTTCTTTGTCCGTTCTTAGGACATGCCAATGCCGTTGAAGTAAATTTCACACTTTTTCATGTTGTACGTCAAATGTACGTTAACAATGACGTTAACTTGTGTTCTACAACTTTTCTGCAAGAGGGTATTTCTATCAGTTGTTTTTGCCCTTTTATATGCCCGATGTAACACTTTTTTGGGGTACTCACGTGCCAAAAATCTCTGAAACAGTATGTCACTTTCCTTTTGGAAAGCTTTATCTGTAGAGCAATTCCTTCTCGCTCGCAAATATTGCCCAGTAGGGATTCCTTTTTTCAGAGATTCAGAGTGATAACTCCCTCAATGTAAAAAGTTATTAGTTGAAGTAGTTTTTCGATAAACCATAGTTTGGATGCTCCCATCAGGCTGCAAGGTCAAAGTGAGGTCCAGGAAATTCAAGCTTGTTTTCTGAATTTCCGCCGTGAATTTTAAGTCTATTTGATTGTCATTAAGGGCTGAAATGAAGGTGTGAAAGTGTTCCATCGTGCCATCCCATAAAATTAAAACATCATCGATAAATCGTCCCCAATAAATAATGTGTTTAGTGTACTCTTTGTGCTCTTCCGTGAAAACTGTACGCTCCTCCCACCACCCTAAAAACAAATTAGCAAAATTTGGTGCACAAATCATGCCCATGGCTGTGCCGGTGATTTGTAAATAATATTTATTATCAAACATAAAATACTAAAATTACTAATTCATTGTGTTCATGGAAGTGCGTGCCTTTCGTGTTTAAATAATATCTCACAGCTTCTAGTCCCACCTCGTGTTGAATACTTGTGTAGAGAGCTTCTACATCAATACTTGCAATTTTTGTCTCTCTACTGACCCGTATGTCCTGCAGCCTGACGAGAACATCCTTGGTATCTTTCAAATATGAAGAGAGGGCAGGAACAAAGGGGGAAATGATTTCGCTGACATAACTGCTTATATTTTCACACAGGCTTTGATTGCCTGATACAATAGGCCTTCCCGGTATCGGGTCACGTTTTTTATGCACCTTTGGGATGGCATAAAAAGTTGCCACTGTTGGTTTATGGTTGAACAAGACCCTGTATTCATCTTGAGTTATTAAAGGGGTATTCTCATCTTAGACAATGGGGGCATATCGCTAGGATATGCCCCTATTGTCTTATAGGTGCGGGTCCCACCGCTGGGACCCGCACCTATATCCAGAACGGAGCGGGGAGTGCTGCGCCTGGAGGACCGGTTCCGGGGTCCGGCCACCACCAGGCGCAGCTCCCCGCTCATAGAAATGAATGGGAGCGCAGCGCTCAAGCGCGGCCACCGCTCCCATTCATTTCTATGGAGCCGACGGAAGTAGCCGAGCCAGCGCTCGGCTATTTTCGGCGGCCCCTAGAAATGAATGGAGGGCGGCTGCAGATGCGCAGTGCGCCCTCATTCAGTTCGGGGGCTCCGTTCTGGATATAGGTGCGGGTCCCAGCGGTTGGACCCGCACCTATAAGACAATGGGGGCACATCCTAGCGATATGCCCCCATTGTCTAAAATGAAAATAACCCTTTAACTGTTGTTCTTTTGCTGTAAGCAGTATAGTTTTTAATTCTTGAACATATTTGGGAGTAGGATTCTCTTTAAGTAGTCTGTAAGTTTTCCTATCATCTAAAAGATCCATGACCATTCTTTTGTAATAATCATTATCCATCAGCACCACATTCCCCCCTTTGTCTGACTGTTTAATCTCTATGTTGTTATTTTCCATCAAAGTATGCAACGCCTCTTGTTCTTTTTCGTCAAGATTTTGATTTGCCATTTTTTCCTTGTTTTTATTTTTTCTAAATCTGTTGTTACTAAATTTACAAAGGTCTGTATGCTAGCATACTTTGTAAAAGGAGGAGTATATTTAGATTGGGGGGGTTAACGAACTATACAGTGCTGATGGGGTAGTTAATTCTCCTAAATGTTCCTTTTCCAATTGTTCCAAAATCTCTAGGGCTCTTTTTTCTGTATTATTCATTCAGTCATTATATTATATTATATGAGTCATTATATTTATTTTTAAAAATTCTTTATACAGAGCCAGAGGAAGAAAAAAAAAGGTAAATCAAAATCTTGACAAAAAAGAACAAGAGGCGTTGCGTACTTTGATGGAAAATAACAACATAGAGATTAAACAGTCAGACAAAGGGGGGAATGTGGTGCTGATGGATAAAGATTATTACAAAAGAATGGTCATGGATCTTTTAGATGATAGGAAAACTTACAGACTACTTAAAGAGAATCCTACTCCCAAATATGTTCAAGAATTAAAAACTATACTGCTTACAGCAAAAGAACAACAGTTAATAACTCAAGATGAATACAGGGTCTTGTTCAACCATAAACCAACAGTGGCAACTTTTTATGCCATCCCAAAGGTGCATAAAAATGTGACCTGATACCGGGAAGGCCTATTGTATCAGGCAATCAAAGCCTGTGTGAAAATATAAGCAGTTATGTCAACGAAATCATTTCCCCCTTTGTTCCTGGCCTCTCTTCATATTAGAAAGATATATGTTCTCGTCAGGCTGCAGGACATACAGGTCAGTAGAGAGACAAAAATTGCAAGTATTGATGTAGAAGCTCTCTACACAAGTATTCAACACGAGGTGGGACTAGAAGCTGTGAGATATTATTTAAACACAAAAGGCACGCACTTCCATGAACACAATGAATTAGTAATTTTAGTATTTTATGTTTGATAATAAATATTATTTACAGATCACCAGCACAGCCATGGGCATGATTTGTGCACCAAATTTTGCTAATTTGTTTTTAGGGTGGTGGGAGGAGCATGCAGTTTTCACGGAAGAGCACAAAGAGTACACTAAACACATTATTTATTGGGAACGATTTATCTATGATGTTTTAATTTTATGGGATGGCACGATGGAACATTTTCACACCTTCATTTCAGCCCTTAATCAATCAAATAGGGACAATCAAATAGGCTTAAAATTCACGGCGGAAATTCAGAAAACAAGCTTGAATTTCCTGGACCTCACTTTGACCTTGCAGCCTGATGGGAGCATCCAAACTATGGTTTATCGAAAAACTACTTCAACTAATAACTTTTTACATTGGGGGAGTTACCACCCTGAATCTCTGAAAAAAGGAATCCCTACTGGGCAATATTTGCGAGCAAGAAGGAATTGCTCTACAGAAGAAGCTTTCCAAAAGGAAAGTGACATACTGTTTCAGAGATTTTTGGCATGTGGGTACCCCAAAAAAGTGTTACATCGGGCATATAAAAGAGCAAAAACAACTGATAGAGATACCCTCTTGCAGAAAAGTTGTAGAACACAAGTTAACGTCATTGTTAACGTACATTTGACGTACAACATGAAAAAGTGCGAAATTTACTTCAACGGCATTGGCATGTCCTAAGAACGGACAAAGAACTGAAGGAGATATTACCCAAAAATCCCTTGATCACATATAGACGAGGTACTAACCTCAGGGAAAATCTAGTACATAGCCATTTTACCATAAATTCAAAGAGAGCAGGAACAACTTGGCTCTCAGTGAGAGGGTCTTATCCCTGTGGGGAATGTGCTTACTGTAGTAGGACCAAACCTTTGAAAGAGTTTGTTAATCCGGTTGATAACAAGACGTATCAGATTCAACAATATATAAATTGTAAATCTACAAATGTAGTTTATGCCATTAGTTGTAGTTGCCCCAAACTTTACGTAGGCAAGACAGTTCAAGAACTAAGGAGGAGGATATCCAAACATTTTAGTGACATTAATAAAAAAGCTGACACCACCCTGTCGAGACACGTTACAATTGTACATAGGGGAGATAGTAGTAGTCTCCGGTTTTGGGGTATTACAAGATTGACAGCTGGCCCCAGACAAGGTAATCTAGACAAAAGATTGCAACAGACCGAAACCAAATGGATCTATCACCTCAAGAGCCTAGCCCATAGCGGGCTAAACGAAGGATTTACATTTGCTTCTTTTCTTTAAGTACCACCTTTAAATCAATTCTAATTTCTATGATATGAAGAATTGGATATATCCAAGTCACTAACAAGAAATTGGGGTGAAGGAAGGAATTAATGGAAAAAGAGATAATGTTGGATTATGGAACCTATTTTGGGGAATGTTATGGAATAATTGATTTGAAAAAACGGATAACATATTATATCGTTACTGTCTTGTATCTCAAAAGGAAAAATGAATAAAGAGAGTGAATAAATGTGGATAAATAGAACTGTAAAAAGAGCAATAAATGACAAAAAGAAAGCATTTAAATCACTAAAACAGGAGGGGAGTGAGGAAACATTGAAAAACTATAAGGAAAAAAATAGAATATGTAAAAGACAAATAAAAACAGCCAAACTAGAGACCGAGAGATTAATCGCCAAAGAGAGTAAAACTAACCCTAAAATGTTCTTCAATTATATAAATACTAAAAAGTATAAACCTGAAGGTGTCGGCCCCTTACAGAGTAATGAGGGGGGAGTTGCAGAGAGCGATGAGGAGAAAGCGAAGCTACTAAATAACTTTTTCTCCACTGTATTCACTGAGGAAAATAAAATGTCAGATGAAATGCAGAGTATAAAAGTAAATTCCCCTTTAAAAGTGTCCTCTCTGACCCAGGAAGAGGTGCAGCAACGTCTTAAAAATATTAAAATAGACAAATCACCAGGATCGGATGGCATACACCCCCGTATCCTAAGAGAATTAAGTAATGTAATCGACAGACCCTTATTTCTGATATTTAAGGACTCTATACTGACGGGGAGTGTTCCACAGGATTGGCACATAGCAAATGTGGTGCCAATATTCAAAAAGGGTCCAAAAACAGAGCCTGGAAACTATAGGCCGGTAAGTTTAACTTCTGTTGTGGGTAAACTGTTTGAAGGTTTTCTGAGAGATGCTATCTTGGAGTACCTCAATGAAAATAAGCAAATAACTCCATATCAGCATGGCTTCATGAGGGATCGGTCATGTCAAACCAATTTAATCAGTTTCTATGAGGAGGTAAGTTCTAGACTTGACCGCGGGTGACTCAATGGATGTCGTATATTTGGACTTCTCCAAAGCGTTTGACACGGTACCACATAAAAGGTTAGTATACAAAATGAGAATGCTTGGCCTGGGAGAAAATGTCTGTATGTGGGTAAGTAACTGGCTTAGTGATAGAAAACAGAGGGTGGTTATTAACGGTACATACTCAGATTGGGTCACTGTCACTAGTGGGGTACCACAGGGGTCTGTATTGGGTCCTATTCTCTTCAATATATTTATTAATGATCTTGTAGAAAGCTTGCACAGTAAAATATCAATTTTTGCAGATGACACTAAACTGTGTAAAGTAATTAACACAGAGGAGGACAGTGCACTGCTACAGCAGGATCTGGATAGACTGGAGGCTTGGGCAGAAAAGTGGCAGATGAGGTTTAACACTGACAAATGTAAGGTTATGCATATGGGAAGGAATAATGCAAGTCACCAGTACATACTAAATGGTAAAGCATTGGTAACTCTGACATGGAAAAGGACCTAGGAATTTTAGTGAACAGCAAACTAAGCTGCAGAAACCAGTGTCAGACAGCTGCTGCCAAGGCCAATAAGATAATGGGTTGCATCAAAAGAGGCATAGATGCCCGTGATGAGAACATAGTCCTGCCACTTTACAAATCACTAGTCAGACCACATATGGAGTACTGTGTACAGTTCTGGGCTCCTGTGAACAAGGCAGACATAGCAGAGCTGGAGAGGGTTCAGAGGAGGGCAACTAAAGTAATAACTGGAATGGGTGGACTACAGTACCCAGAAAGATTATCAAAATTAGGGTTATTCACTTTAGAAAAAAGACGACTGAGGGGAGATCTAATAACTATGTATAAATATATCAGAGGTCAGTACAGAGATCTCTCCCATGATCTCTTTATCCCAAGGACAGTGACCATGACGAGGGGACATCCTCTGCGCCTGGAGGAAAGAAGGTTTGTACACAAACATAGAAGAGGATTCTTTACGGTAAGAGCAGTGAGACTATGGAACTCTCTGCCTGAGGAGGTGGTGATGGTAAGTTCACTAAGAGAGTTCAAGAAGGGCCTGGATGTATTTCTGGAGGGTAATAATATTACAGGTTATAGTTACTAGAGATGGGTCGTTGATCCAGGGAGTTATTCTGATTGCCTGACTGGAGTCGGGAAGGAATTATTCCCCCTAAAGTGAGGAAAATTGGCTTCTACCTCACAGGGGGGTTTTTTTGCCTTCCCCTGGATCAACTTGTAGGAAAGCAGGCTGAACTGGATGGACAGATGTCTTTTTTCGGCCTTACAAACTATGTTACTATGTTACTATGAGAGGAAGTACAAAATATAAAATAAAATATTACAACAAATATAAATAAATATAATAAATATTTTTAAAAAATGATAAATGAGTTAAAATAAAATAAAAAATAAAAGAAATCAAAATAAATTAAATGCAATAACACAACCTAATTGGCAAATAGAAAATAAAAGTAAAAATAAAATTACAAATATATAAAATAAATAATAATAAAAAATAATAAAAAAATAAAAGAATATGATTGGAAATTATGAGAATTGATGAAGAATGGGATAGGTGATTTATAAATAATTGTAATTAGATAATGATTTTCTAAAAACGGAGATCCATGATCATAATGATTGACTTTTGGTTCAGTTGTATATAGAGAGATTGATTGATACAATTATGAACAGGTTCCTAATTGGTTTATATTGAATCCATTGGCTACAAGAAGAGATACAATGTATTATTCCTAAACAGTACCCTATGCAGTAATTGTAGGCATGCGTACTGAAGGCAGACAGATTGAGACTAAGTCCGTTGTCATGCGCCGAAAAAACACAGAGGCAGCGCATGCGCATTGGGAGTGGAGTATTTGGGACTAAGTCCAAAGACATGCGCAACGTACGGCATCAATGTGAGACGCCCCCGATAGATAGCGGGGTAAGTACATCTGACATCATATGAGGTGGGGAATTTGTATGCCCCAATCAGAATAAGAAATAAAATGCATGCCAGGAACGGAACCTATAGAAGGTTGTATTACTGCAGGTCAAGGCTGTGACGTGACAAAGAGAGGCTTCAAAGGTCCAACCCCACCCCCTCAAACCATTCACTGCCCGACCCCTGAAGACGCCAAGGTAGTTGGCGAAACATGTCGGGGGGCAGCGTTTGAGATTCTTTTAGACAGGAGCAAGTAGTGTTATCAGTGTATGTGCTGCATATATAGGATGAACACATATTGGGTAGTGCCAGCGCGCAAGCACATCCAGTATGTATAATAATTAGAAAGGGACACTGTGAGGACAACAGCGTCCTGAGTTGAACTTAAGCACTGAACTACCGGCCCTGATAGTTTTAAAACACAAATGTGACGAGATGATTTTAATATTAAGACAAATAAAGGTGATGTTTTAGGAGACACATGTCAAGTTGGCTATTGCTAGTCTTATGACTATATGGAATATATTAATTCATTAAGCCTTACATGTGTCTAGGGTCTATTGGTTGACTCTACATAAATACAGCACCAGAACCAAGTTCTCTACATAAATACAGCACCAGAACCAAGTTCTCTACATAAATACAACACCAGAACCAAGTTCTCTACATAAATACAGCACCAGAACCAAGTTCTCTACATACATACAGCACCAGAACCAAGTTCTCTACATACATACATCACCAGAACCATGTTCTCTACATAAATACATCACCAGAACAATGTTCTCTACATAAATACATCACCAGAACCAAGTTCTCTACATAAATACATCACCAAAACCAAGTTATCTACATAAATACAGCACCAGAACCAAGTTATCTACATAAATACATCGCCAGAACCAAGTTGTCTACATAAATACAGCACCAGAACCAAGTTGTCTACATAAATACAGCACCAGAACCAAGTTCTCTACATAAATATAGCACCAGAACCAAGCTCTCTACATACATACAGCACCAGAACCAAATTCTCTACATAAATACAGCACCAGAACCAAGTTCTCTACATAAATACAGCACCAGAACCAAGTTCTCTACATAAATATAGCACCAGAACCAAGTTCTCTACATAAATACAGCACCAGATTTTAAAAGTTCAGTACAGATACCATCTGAGTAGTCAGGTCAGCCCTCGCCACACAACACTACAACACTCATCATACACAGTCAGTAGCAGAATAATCATTTCCATTTAGCGACTTACAGATGACGTCTCCTCCTGAGTTCTTGTCCATCTGGTTCAGGCCACCATGATGGCTTCTCCCGTCCACAATTCAGCTCTGCAGATTTTGCCGAGAAGATCTCTTCAGCTTCACGCTTTACCAACACATTGGCACCCTGCATACTGACACAAACTCATCTTAGTGCCACATGCTGTGCCCTAAATATAACAGCAGCATTAGTGCTACACACAGGGCCCCCAATAGTAGTGCCACATACTCTGTGCCCTCTGTATATAGTGCCACATACTCTGTGCCCTCTGTATATAGTGTCGCATACTCTGTGCCCTCTGTATACAGTGCCATATGCCCTGTGCCCTCTGTATATAGTGCCACATGCCCTGTTCCCTCTGTATATAGTGCCACATGCTCTGTGCCCTCTGTATATAGTGCCATATGCTCTGTGCCCTCTATATACAGTGCCATATGCCCTGTGCCCTCTGTATACAGTGCCATATGCCCTGTGCCCTCTGTATACAGTGCCATATGCCCTGTGCCCTCTGTATATAGTGCCACATGCCCTGTGCCCTCTGTATATAGTGCCATATGCCCCCTGTATATAGTGCCACATACTCTGTGCCCTCTGTATATAGTGCCATATGCTCTGTGCCCTCTGTATACAGTGCCATATGCCCTGTGCCCTCTGTATATAGTGCCATATGCCCTGTGCCCTCTGTATACAGTGTCACATGCTCTGTGCCCTCTTTATATAGTGCCACACACAGTGCCCTCTTTATATAGTGCCACACACAGTGCCCTCTTTATATAGTGCTACATGATCTGTGCCCTCTGTATTTAGTGTCATATGCCCTGTGCCCTCTGTTTATAGTACCACACACAGTGCCCCTAATGCTAGTGCCACATGCTTGGTGCACCTTATAAAAAGTACCTCTTATATGTGCCCCTTTTATGTATTGTGCCTCTTATATGTGCCCCTTTGTGTATAGTGCCCCTTCAGTGTGCCCCCTTTATGTATAGTGCCTCTTCTGAGTGCTCCCTGAATACAGCGTACACACGCTGTATTATAATACTCGGTAAAAGCTAGAATGCAGTGGGTGAGACGTCACTGGCTGATGGTCACATGACAAGCTAGATGCAGTGGGTATCTATAACCTCATACCTCACATATCAGTATACTGCTGTATATACTATATATCTGTACACACTGCATCTACTATACCTTGTACCTCACATATCAGTACACTGCTGTATATACTACAGTGCCTTGCAAAAGTATTCGGCCCCCTGGAACATTTCAACCTTTTGCCACATTTCAGGCTTCAAACAAAAAGATATAACATTTTAAATTTTTGGTGAAGAATCAACAACGAGTGGGTCACAATTGTGAAGTGGAACGAAACTTATTGGATCATTTAAACTTTTTTTGTAATAATAAAACTGAAAAGTTGGGCATGCAAAATTATTTGGCCCATTTACTTTCAGTTCAGAAAACTCACTCCAGAAGTTCATTGAGGATCTCTGAATGATTCAATGTTGTCCTAAATGACTGATGACGATAAATAGAATCCACCTGTGTGTAATCAAGTCTCCGTATAAATGCACCTGCTCTGTTATAGTCTCAGGGTTCTGTTTAAAGCACAGAGAGCATCATGAAGACCAAGGAACACACCAGGCAGGTCCGTGATACTGTTGTGGAGAAGTTTAAAGCCAGATTTGGATACCAAAAGATTTCACAAGCTTTAAACATCCCAAGGAGCACTGTGCAAGCGATCATATTGAAATGGAAGGAGTATCAGACCACTGCAAATCTACCAAGACCTGGACGTCCCTCTAAACTTTCATCTCAAACAAGGAGAAGACTGATCAGAGATGCAGCCAAGAGGCCCATGATCACTCTGGATGAACTGCAGAGATCTACAGCTGAGGTGGGAGAGTCTGTCCATAGGACAACAATCAGTCGAACACTTCACAAATCTGGAGTTTATGGAAGAGTGCCAAGAAGAATGCCATTTCTCAAAGATATCCATAAAAAGTCTTGTTTACAGTTTGCCACAAGCCACCTGGGAGACACACCAAACATGTGGAAGAAGGTGCTCTGGTCAGATGAAACCAAAATCGAACTTTTTGGAAACAATGCAAAACGATATGTTTGGCATAAAAGCAACACAGCTCATCACCCTGAACACACCATCCCCACTGTCAAACATGGTGGTGGCAGCATCATGGTTTGGGCCTGCTTTTCATCAGCAGGGACAGGGAAGATGGTTAAAATTGATGGGAAGATAGATGGAGCCAAATACAGGACCATTCTGGATGAAAACCTGTTGGAGTCTGCAAAAGACCTGAGACTAAGACGGAGATTTATCTTCCAACAAGACAATGCTCCCAAACATAAAGCAAAATCTACAATGGAATGGTTCAAAAATAAACGTATCCAGGTCTTAGAATGTCCAAGTCAAAGTCCAGACCTGAATCTAATTGAGAATATGTGGAAAGAGCTGGAAACTGCTGTTCACAAATGCTCTCCATCCAAGCTCAAAGAGCTCGAGCTGTTTTGCAAGGAAGAATGGGCAAGAATTTCAGTCTTTAGATGTGCAAAACTGATTGAGACATACCCCAAGCGACTTGCAGTTGTAATCGCAGCAAAAGGTGGCGCAACAAAGTATTAATGCAAGGGGGCCAAATAATTTTGCACGCCCCGTTTTATTATTACAAAAAGTGTTTAATGATCCAATAAATTTCGTTCCACTTCACAATTGTGACCCACTTGTTGTTGATTCTTGACCAAAAATGTAAAATGTTTTTGTTTGGAGCCTGAAATGTGGCAAAAGGTTGAAAAGTTCCAGGGGGCCGAATACTTTCACAAGGCACTGTATATATCTATACACACTGAATTCACTATACTTTGTACCTCACATATCAGTACACTGCTGAATATACTATATATACACTGCATCTATTATACCTTGTACCTGACGTATCAGTACTCTGTGTGTATACTATGTGTCAGGTGTGAGGTATAAAAGATGCAGTGTGTACAGATATATGTGGACAGCCATATATTAGGGTCACTGTGAGGTACGTGAGGTATTGGGGATTGTAGTTAAGGTTCCGGTCAGTCCGGTCAGTTAGGGGCCAATATTAGAGTTAGAGGTCAGTATTGGGGTTAGGGGAGAGTATTAGGGTTAGGCGTAGTATTAGCATAGAGCTACATTCAAATGACCGAAAGTGTTTTACAGTCCCCAAATTGTGGATCCGCAAAACACAAATACTGGCCTTATGCATTCCACATTTTGCAGAACGCACAGTGACAGCCAGCCCTATATAGAAATGCCTATTTTTGTGGACAACAATAGGACACATGCTCTATATTTTTTGTGGGGCCACGGAACGGAACTACAGTATGTCCTATTCTTGACCACAATCGCAGACGAGAACAGGCATTTCTATCGTAGGGCTGGGCATGTGCGTTCCACAAAATGTGGAACGCACGTGGCCAGTATCCGTGTTTTGTGGATCCGCAATTTGTGGACCGCAAAACACTTATGGTCATGTGAATGTAGCCTTAGGTGTCAGTATTAGGGTTAGGGGTCAGTAGTAGGATTAGGGGTCAGTATGGCGTAGTGTTAGAGAAAGTATTAGGGTTAGCGGTCAATATTAGGGTTAGGGACACTATTGGAGGGAAGTATTAGGGTTAGGGGTCCAGGGTTAGAGGTCAGTACTAGGGTAGGGGTCAATACTAGGGTTAGGGATGAGACAGGGCCAGTATTAGGGGTCAATACTCGGGGGTCAGGGGCCAGTATCAGGATTAGGGGGTCCAAGGTTAGAGGTCAGTACTAGTGTAGGGGTCAGGGGCCAGTACTAGGGTTAGGGGTCAGGCAGGGCCAGTATTAGGGGTCAGGCAGGGCCAGTATTAGGGGTCAGGGGCCTGTGTTAGGGTTAGGGGTCAATGGAGGGTCAGTATTGGGGGGTCAGGGTTAGAGGTAAGGCAGGGCCAGTATTAGGGGGTCAGTACTAGGGGGGCAGGGGCCAGTATTAGGTTAAGGCAGGGCCAGTATTGGAGGTCAGTAACAGGGAGGCAGGGGCCAGTTTTAAGGCTGCATATGGAGACAATAGGGGAGTGCAGTTTATACTTACCTGTCCCATCGCGGTCCCACGATGCAGACCCGGCCTCTTCTGGCGGGTCATCGCGCCACCTGCGTCACATCAGTGTGCCGTGAACAGCGGAGCAAGGAACCAGAGGTTCTCTTGTTCCGCTGGCCCTGACATCCACCAGCCCTTCTGCCCCCCGGCCCAGCCCGCCTCTGCTGCCGCACCGGATCGGGATTCACCCGGTAAACCGGTTCTCCGATCCGGCTGTAATTTTAACAACCGGATCTAGAGAACCGGAGGGAACCGGCTGAATCCCATGCCTGCTCACAGACCTCGCTGGTCGTTATGTGATCCTATTAAAGGGTTATTCTCATTTTAGACAATGGGGGCATATCGCTAGGATATGCCCCCATTGTCTTATAGGTGCGGGTCCCAGCATTCAGAACAGAGCCCCCGAACTGAATGAGGGTGCACTGCGCATGCGCAGCCGTCCTCCATTCATTTCTATGGGGCCACCGAAAATAGCCGAGCACTGGCTCGGCTACTTCCGTCGGCTCCATAGAAATGAATGGGAGCGGTGGCCGCGCTTGCGCGCTGCGCTCCCGTTCATTTCTATGAGCGCAGCGGGGAGCTGCGCCTGGTGGTGGCCGGACCCTGGAAACCCGGGGTCCTCCAGGTGCAGCGCTCCCCGCTCCGTTCTGGATATAAGTGCGGGCCCCAGCGGTGGGACCCGCATCTATAAGACAATGGGGGCATATCCTAGCGATAAGCCCCCATTGTCTAAGATGAGAATACCCCTTTAAGCACTCTAAACAATAGACAGTATACCATAGCGAATGTTTATGCTCCCAACACAAACCAGCTCAGGGTCCTTATCTCACCTGACCTTATGCACCAGGCTATGCATACTTCCATTGAGCCCCCACTCCTAGAATCTTAATCCATATCTATTAAAAAGTCTGCAGCGAGTAGGGGCCCTAACCACATCACTTGCAGAATCCTTTTTCCTGAATGAGATGTGTAATGTCTCTCCTTCTTTGCTATGGTGCACACATATAAAGTATATATGTGTGACATCTGCATACAATTAGCTCCACGTTTAAAGAAACAAAGGGACGAGCAGATGAAAGATCTCCTGGACAAGATAGAGGTTCTGGAAGTGCAACATAACATGCCCAATCTCCCTCCTTTATGATAACTCTTACCTCTCTAAGATTTCGGCTTCGTGCACTACTCCAAAAATATGCAGCATACTAAAGCTCGGTATATTATTTAAGAGACAGGCTATGCCGGCCAGACGACTTAACCGTAGGGTCACTAAGTCTAGACGGCTCGGTAACTCATAACCCACTCACTATAGTGGAGGCTTTTGTTATTTTTCTTCATTATATAATCTAAGAGAAGATACCAATATGATTCAACCTACCACTTCAGCCACCTCTTCCTTTTTAGACTCTATTTCCCTTCCCCAGCAACCCTTGGCAGCAGCTGATGAACTCAACAGCCCTATACCGGAGTTAAAGATTTTGTCTGTGATCGAAAGAATTACATTCCACAAAGCCCCTCTTCCTGATGGCTTTGGCGGGGAATATTCTAAAACATTTTCTACACGCTATTACACGCTTATTTAATTACTCCTACTCTACCAGTTAGATTCCTAAGGAAATGCTTACTGCTAAAGTAGTTTAGCAGTAAGCAGTATGATGCAAGTAAAATGTTTTTTTTATTGTTTACAATATCCTCCAAATAGATTTGCAAAAAAGAATGCCTAGGGTATATGTGACAGATTTGTCTCTGATGTTTTGGTCTATTCCATGACCATAGTCACATAGGAGGAAGTGAGAAGGTTTTAGGAGTCCCCGTGGCTCAGGGTGGAGGCGCTGTGGGGGAGGCACATGGCTTGTAGGCCTTCCCCGCAGAGCCTCCATGCTGAGCCATGGGACCTCCTTCTCATTTCCTCCCATGTGACATGGATCTGTCTATTGGGCACATGTTCTTTCTGCCACTCGCAAGGTCATAGTTAGGTATTGGAATTAGCCCTCCACTCTAGTTTTTTCTGAGATGATCGGTCTCGTAAATCAATATTTGCAACTTGAGCCAAGATTTGCATGCTAGGGAGAAAGTTATCTCTAGGTGGACGGCATGGAGGGACAGTGAGATAGTTCCAAATGCAGCCTTGTAGTATCTTGTACCACTTGTGGTCCCTCTCCAAGACCCCTTTGTCCTACCTCCACATAGTCTGCATTTAGACCTATATGGTGGTGGCCTTAACTTTCAAGACTTTCTCGAGCAGCATATTTTCTGAGTACTTTGATGTAGGACACCTGTTAAGTTGGTACTAGAGATGAGCGAACTTTTCAAAAATTTGATTTGGACGGTTCGCAGAATTTTCCAAAAAGATTTGATTTAGTCCGAATCTATTTGTGACAAATCACGTTAAAACAGATGTTTCCTGGCAGCAGAGAGCCTGTATATTTGTGTAGAACACTGTGCATTGCAGAAACATCTATAGGTGGTCCACTGTGGTAGTGAAATAGTTACTTTGCGTCTGTATGACCGGCAGTTGACAGATGTCACTCTTTGAATCGCTTCATACTTCAGTTATTAAGTCAGTTACGGTGCCAAAACTGTACAAATAACTCAAGTGTAAACTCAGCCTTACAGGTAAATGTTAGCGTCAGGTATAAAGAACTGTGCAGCGGCCCAAGATTGTACTATAGAGTGAAAAACTGCACTCCTTTTACACCATCGTTAGCTGATTCCAAATAGATTTCTACAGAACCTGTTCCGTTACACTCTGAAACAAGTGGTGCCCCCATGACCGAGTGGACAGAATGTCAGCAGTGATTGTGTTGACGTCACTGTTTATTTTACTCTTGGCCCAGTCATAGGGTGGGGGGCAACAGCAGTGGTAGTGCTAGCACAAGATGGTGGGTGGCAGTAGGAGAACATGGCAGCAGGTGTGTGACAGCATCAGTATAGTGGCTGAAGCAGATGGTCAGAAGAAATGGATATGTTTTCACAAAGTTTGGCTGTGGTACTCAAAATGATCTAGTCTGATGCATTAGGCACTGGTCTGTGGAAATCCTGGCTGATCCACGCCTGATTCATCTTCGCAAAGGTCAGTCTCTCCACATTTTGGGTGTAAAGGTGAGTTCTCTTTGGGGTAACTATGCCCCCAGCCGCACTAAACACCCACTTTGATGCCACACTACTGGCCAGGCAGGAAAGCTTATCCACAGTAAACTCGGCCAGTTGTGGCCACAGATCAAGTTTGACTGCCCAGTAGCCAGGGGGATCTTGGATGTCGGGCGCCAGGGTGCAGTCCAAGTATGCCACGACCTGCTGGTTCAAGTTCTGCTCCATGTCTTGCTGCTGTTGGTGGGTGGTTTCTTCAGTAGGTGGGTGAAGAAAACTGCTCATCAGAGACTCCAGACTTAAGTTGCTGCTGATGGAGCTGGTGCTGCTCCTGTCCTCCCCAACCCTCTCCAGAAGCCATGGCAGTGGAACGTGAGTGCAGAGGGCTCCCCCCCAGCCTGCTCAGACCTTTGTGAGGATAGGCGATGGCGCACATAGGCAGTAGCCAACTGACTATATAAGATGACTCAATAGTTGTTGAGTTTAGCCTTCCTGTCAGCAGGTGGAAAAAAGGCCCCTATATTGGAGCAGTAGTGAGGGTTTAACATGGTGGAGAGCTAGTAGTCATCCCTCTGCCGAATGGTGATAATACGGCTGTCACTATGCAAGCAACTCAGCATGCATCTGGCCATTTGCACAAGGGACTCAGCAGCACTCCCTGCCTCGATCTCCACTGCATACTGCCACGGTGTGTTGGGGTCATTTGCCTGGTCTTCCTCATCACCCTCTACCTCCTCCAGCTTCTCCTCTGTCACTTGTGCAGAAAAACCACCCATTTCTGTACACATTGCTTGTGCATGAATGTCCTCCTACTCCTCCTCCAGTTCAGCCCCCACAGGGCTCAGGTGGCCGTGAGATGTAGGCACCACGTCTACCGTGCCCCGGCCAGCCAGATTTCTCAGCATCTGCTCCAGGATGTTAAGGAGTGGAAGGACGTCATTGATCCTGTAGTCCTGGCGACTGACAAATAAAGTGGCTTCCTCAAAGTGCCTGAGCAAACAGCAGGTGTTACACATGAGCTGCCACTGGCTAATGTCAAAGTTACACAGGGGAATCCTCCTGTCCACCTGCATCATCAAGAAATCGTTTATAGCCTTCCTCTGCTCATATAATTGGTCCAACATGTGGTGAGTGGAGTTCCAAAGGGTGAAAACGTTGCATCTCAGGCGATGTTGGGAAATGCTATTCTGCCTTTGCAGCTCAAGGAGGGTGTGATTTGCAGTGTAATAGTGGCTGAAGTGCATGTACAGTTTCCTAGCCATTTTCAGGATGTCTTACACTTGGGTGGAAGACTTCAGAAAATGCTTTATAACCAGATTAATGAGGTGCGTCATTCAGGGCGCATGGGTCAGCCCTCATTGATGCGGCACCAACACAATGTTCTTCCCATTCTCAGTGACCATGGTTCCGATCTTAAGTTGGGGAGGATACAGCCAGGATTCGACTTCCTCTTGAAGGACGTGGAGCAGTTCCTCCCTGGTGTAACTCCGCCGCCCAGGCAAACCAGGTGCATAACAGTGTGACACCGCCACGCTCAGCACATGTGGTATGCTGGAGTAGCACTACGAATTGTGCCTGCAGTGGAAGCTGAAAACAAGATGGAGGATGAGGAGGCAGAGGAGGACATTGGCGCAGGCCACACAGCTTGAGAATGTGGAGGCAGCAGTGCCATCTCTTGGCCAAGTTACTGGTGTGGCTGGGCAGGAACCACATTTACCCAGTGGGCTATAAAGGACATATATTGTCCTTGATCATAGTTACAGCTTCACACGTCGGCACTGCCGTGAACTTAAGCAGACACGACAGGCTCAAGAACTGGCCCACCTTCTGTTCAACATACGTGTGTAGGGCTGGTACTGCCTTTTTGGATAAGAAATGACGGCTTGGGACTCTCCATCTCCAGAGTCCACAACGTGGAAAGGGAGGAACTTTAGTACCAGCAACTTGCCCGGGAGCAGGTTCAGCTTCTGTGCCATTGGATGAGTGCATGCATACTGTTGTCTTTTTGCAATCGTCTCTGTGATTGATTTCTGACAAAATGAGTGACTAGAAGGAGGAGCAGAAGCATTAGGACTAGTAGGACTCGTAGATGATGGGATGGAAACACAGCTCCCTTCTGCTGAGGTGGTGAAGCCTTGAATGCTGGAGAAGAGGGCAGGTCACTAGGTGATGCAGTGGTTGCTGCTTCAGGCTGTACCACTACATTAGTGTCACAGTTTTCCTAGGCCACTTTATGGTGATGCTGCATGTGTTGACGCAGGGCCGTGGTACCAACATTGGCACCCTGGCCACGCTTCACCTTCTGCCCACAGATTCTGCAAATGGCTATGCGGACGTCCTCCAGTGGCTTGATTCTCACACCGCCAAGTATGGCAATTTCCCCCTACCACTCCGTGCTGACTGCCTGCTGCCTGCTGCCACTGCCTTCACAAACCCATGCACTGCTACTTCTTTCCGGACACCAGGTGATCTACCCCGGGCACTTTTGGTTCCAGATCTCACATTGCTGCCACCCTGTTGACTCATGGCCACTCTAGAACCCTGCTAGCTTAGCCGCTGCCTCACGTGCGAGCTGCCACTGATGATGATCAAACCACCTTTTCACCTGGCTCCCAAGTGCGATCGGCCACATCATCATTGGCTACGGTCTTCACGTCACTGATGTCCGCCTCACCATCACCGCTAACAACACTAGCTCCCATGTGACTCTTATTGTTGCTACTTGCCCGCCTACCGGAGGAAGCAGCAGATCTCTCATCTAGATCTTGGCTGGACAGCAGCTACTGACTGTATTCTAGAATCTCGTCCTCACTGAAAACTGGTGCTGACAGCATACAATACCATACCTCCCAACTTTGTAAACCACCAAAGAGGGACAAATTCTGCAGCGCGCTTTACGCCCCGCAGCAAGTTTTTTATATTTGTGGATGATTGTCTTAGGTAGGGTCTCATTTTTTGCGGTATGAGATGACAGTTTAATGGGTACTATTTTGGGGTACATAGAACTTTTTAATTGTTTGGTATTACACTTTTTGTGTTGTAGGGTGACAAAAAAAGGCTTATTTGACACCGTTTTCATTTTTTTACGGTATTCACCTACGGGGTTAGGTGATATTTTAATAGACATGCTTGTTATGGACACGCCGATACCTAATATGTCTAGTTTTCCTTTTTTTCACTTTTAACACAAAAGCATTAGTATTGAACTTTTTGTGACGTAAGGTGACAAAAAATTGTTTTTATAGCACAGTTTTTATTTTATTTTTTCTACAGCGCTTAGGTGAGGGGGTGGATCATGTGATATTTTTATAGAGCCAGTCGTTACGAATGCAGCAATACCCAATATGTCTGTTTTTCTTTTTTTTTTCTATTTTTTTTTTTTTTTTTTTACAATTTAATGTGTTTTATTTTGGGAAAGGGGCTTTTTTTGTACTTTAAACTTTATTTTTTTTATTATGAAAAACACTTTTTTTTTTTTTTTGGTCCCACTCTGGGATTTCAACTTCTGGGGTCTGATCCCCTCTGCAGTGCATTACAATACATCCTGCTTGTATGCCGACAGCCTGCCTGTGAGACCCAGCCTAAGGGGCTGGATCTCACAGGCTTCCGTAGAAGGCAAGCCCCGATGCAGTAGGAAAGAAGCCCTGGGGTAGTAGGAAAAAAAGCACTTAATTATTTGTTATGCAGTAATTGGTTGTAACCTATTGTTTGAGCACATTGCATGACCCATAATAATAAAGAACCCCATTTGCATTTTGGAGAATGGATTGTACTGGAATGGCTTTCAGGCCCATGATGCATTTGCAGAGCACCTGAGGTACCAGTAAAGTGTAGACCCCAGAGAAAAGACCCTATTTTGGAAACTACACATTTTCCAGAGGTTAACCCATAGTGTCCCAGCACCATACATGTATGTGGACAGAGACTTAAATCCAGCATGTACAGCGTGCTGATTGGAGCAGGAGCTACACTGTTTGATCAGCAGGATGAAAACTGAAATGCCAGTGGATTAACCCCTTAGATGACGTGGTCATCGCTGACAGTGCATCTCAGTGGTTGGCAGAGTTTGCCGGCTCCCAGTCTATCCACATAAGGTCCCAGTTGCTGCTATGACAGCCCAATGCCTTACATGGCCCATGGGGCCTGCCAGCTTATGGAGGACTTGAGGCCCAGCCCCCAGGCTGGATCTTATAGGCACACTGTCAGTGTAATGCTGACAGACTCAATAAAGTACAACACTGTACACTAATTTAAAATTGTAAAAAATAGAAAAAAAATAGACTTACTGGGCATCACTGCATCTGTAACGACCAGCTATATAAAAATATCATATGATCCACCTTGTCAGGTGAATTCTGTAAAAAAAAAAATCAGTAAATAAAATAGTAAATAAAAACTGTGCCAAAAGTACTATGTACCCCATAATGGTACCAATGAAAATTTCAACTTATCCCTCAAAAAATGAGCCCCCACACAAGACCATTGCTAGAAAAGTAAAAATCGCCTCACAAAAAGAGTAATATTGAGTGATCAAAAAATCATTTGTACCTCAAAATGGTGTCATTAAAAACGTCACCTCATCGTACTAACCAGCAGAATAAAAATAACATATAATTTTCCAACACGTGACAGTATTGCCACCTTTTCTTCATTCTGCCTTCCAAAAAGCAAAATAAAAAATTACCAAAAAGTTCTATGTACCCCAAAATAGAACAAATGATGATGGGACCTCATCCTGCCAAGAATAAGCCCTCACACAGCTCCATCGAGAGAAAAATAAATGTATCGTTATCAGGAACTGACTGTACTGGTAATCCAGAGGCTGTTCACCAGCTACGTGGTTGCTTTAAACCAATCCATCAAAATCTGCTTTGCAAAAGCCAAAATGTGATCTTTCCCTTTTGAACCCTGCAGTGTACCCCAACAGCCATTTACAACTACATTTCACATTATCACATCTTCCCTTCTCCAATTAATTTGATGTTGATACACAGCTAAAGCCTTCATACCTCTTGGATCACAATGATTCGATACCGAAAAGTGCGAGGACAGACTGTGCGTTTTCAGGCCTTTTTTGAAGTTCCTAATGTGCTCGCACACTCTGACCTTCAATTTTTCTCCCTATCCTCCCCACATATTGTTGTCCACAATGACATTTGTCGAATCACAGGTGATGAGCTGTTCTCTTTCATAATTTTTCTGTCTTTTTAATAAAAATGGTCCTGCTTCAGCACCTTTTAATTGGTCTATTCTTTTTGTGCATGATTTTCTCCTCCAATGTGGCTGTGGACAATCCGATCCTTTATCGTCCTTGCTCTCCTATATGCTATTTTTGGGGCTCTGGTGGTCTACCTAAAATAGGGTCAGATTTTAAAATCAGACAGTTTTTTGTAGGGATCTTTTCATCTATTTAAAATCCCATGAATAACCCATAATAAAAGCAGGGATGTTTTGTTCTTCCCCAATTTTTACTTCCGTTTTTCTTTTTTTTTTTTAATTGTGCTCTGTCTAATCCCTTTATCTCTTCTATTACTCCATCTAATTGTAACAATCATAATTTTTCTCCAAAAAATCTCTCCTTGAGAGTATACTGCTGGACCCCTAAAGGAAGCATGGATTTTGTGGGAGCTATTTGCAGTACCCCTGAGTTATCAGTACTGGGAAACTCCAAAGAACTGACTGAATTTTGGAAACTGCACCCTCAAGTATTTTTAAACCACATGTGTTTCATATAATTTTTTAATATTAAAGGGGTTGTCCCACGAAAAATATTCTACAGTTTTCAAACCAACACCTGGATCTGAACACTTTTGTAATTACATGTAATTAAAAATTTATTATACCTACTGAGTTATTCAATAAAATGTATCTGTATCGTGCCACTTAATTTCTTATTTCTTTGACCTGCTCACTGAGAAGGCCGTACATGCTCAGTTTAATCTTTCCACTGCCTCCTGAGCTGTGATAGGGAGAGCTGAGGCATGCCTCCTTAGCTGCAGCAGAAAAGACACTCCCCTTGAGCTGTCAGCTTGATATAAATCTAGCAGAGCAATGAATTGGGAGATCTCTGGATCCATGTGAGGTACAGGGCTGGTTCTAGCTTTGTTGGAAAGGTAATGTCATGTACTATATGATGTCTGATTTTCATTTTTTACATTATTCGCGGGATAACCCCTTTAAGCAACAAAAATATTTTTTTCCAACACTATATTGTTTTAGCTCAAAAATGGAAGCCCCCAAGAAGTCAATCCATTTTTTGAAAACCAGTTAGGGCATCACCATTTAAGAGTATAATAAGAAGTATTAGTTTTGTTTGTGGTTTCACTGAAACTATTCAATGTATAAAGTATAAGATATATAAACTGTGCAGAGCATCTTAGCATAATAAGGGGCTATAATAATGGGTTAAAGGGAGTCTTTTACCTGTTATTTACCTATATAACTAATAGCAGTGAAGATTTCAAACACACCCCAAGCATACCTGTGTCCACCTTTTGTCTGTATTCCATGTTCAGGAAAAGCACTTTTATTCTACTGGAAAAAAGCTCCCAAGTGCCCAGCTGGAAGTGAAAGTAAAAACAGCTTTCTCTCCCGACTCGAATTCTAACAGCTATATCTTCTGATATACTGGAACTAATACTGTGATTTCGGTATCATTTGAACGCTTGGAATGCCAGCTTTCAAAGAAGGTCAGAACTAGATATGAGCGAGAACTAAAATGCTTGGGTGCTCGTTATTCGAGACGAACTTTTCCCGATGCTCGGGTGCTCGTTTCGAGTAACGAACCCCATTGAAGTCAATAGGAGACTCGAGCATTTTTTGCAGGGGACCAAGGCTCTGCCTAGGGAAGGCTGGGTGAAAACCTGGAAACCTCAGAAAATGATGGAAACACCACGGAAATAGACAGGAAACAGCAGGGGCAGCATGCATGGATGCCTCTGAGGCTGCCTAATCCCACCATTACCCCAAATTCTCAGGCAACAGCCTGGTGGTTACCCTCATGGCAATTGTGCTCACCCAGACCAAGAAAGGCGAGGCACTTGCCCATCACATGTTAGGGAAACACCCAACTAGGTGCAACGAAGGTCCATCACCCATGCCCATGCTGGCACTGCTCTCCTATCCCCAGCCACATGATGCAGGCATAAGCCTGACACAGCATGGCGGTGACACCAACAAGTGACCAAGTTAGATGAGGTAGCAGGTGAGCCACCCAAAAATTTAGCCTGACGCAGTATGGCGGTGACAACAGAATGACCGAGTTAGACTGAGGTAGCAGGAGGTGAAGCACGGATGGTAATTCGAAGGAGGAGGAGGAGGGGTTGGAGGAAGAGGCATAGTAAGTCTGAGAAACCGTGACCGAGGTAGGCCCCGCAATCCTCCAAGTGGGCAGTACATGAGCGGCCCCAGGGTCAGACTCGGTCAGAGTGACCGAGCTACACGACGGTAGCAGGTAGAGCACATAAAAAATTTAGCGTGGCCCTGTATGTGGACGTTGAGGGCTTGTGCATGTAGGTGGGCTGAACTTTTTTTCTGCTTGCGCTCCAACGTCTGCTGTAATGACAGCTGAACGTTGCGCAGGGACACATTGGTGGACAGTGTGGAGGATCATGGAGGCGAAGGGGTGGTTTTCCGGCGGGAGGCGCTCGTGCCAGGGTCCTGGGCTGGGGGTTGACTCGCAGAGGCAGCGAGTGACACAGGTGAAGGAGCAGTGGTGGGACCCGCATGAGGGGAACGGACGGCCTTGGCTCCATAGTGTTTAGAACTCGTATACCTGCGCATGCTGGTGGTGGTTAGGCTGGTAGTGGTGGAACCCCCACTTAAAAATTTGGCATCATCTGGTACGGTCATCAACATTGAGCTTGAACTAGTGGAGCATGTGTGGTATCGATTCTTCTCAGTTTAAAATTGTATACGTCCCCTATCTTGGGACCATATATTTCATGGATTTTTCGAACACGGAAAAGGAAAAAGAGCTTGCTCTGGCCAGGGGAGTGTCTTTTCTACTGCAGCTAAGGGAACTGTCCATGCTCTGCCTATCACAGGTCAGGAGCCAATTAAAAGAAGAACAAAAAAAATGAGTACAAAATCTAATACGTCCCCTATCCGGGTAAACTGTAGGTGGGGGGCAGGCTGGGGGGAAGAAGGTTGAGCTGGAAGAGCCAGAGGAGTGCCCCCTTGGCTAGCGTGTGTGGTGGTGACAACAGCCGGATGGAGTTCGAATGACGACGCAGGACTCCAAATTAAAAATTTAGCATCAACCGGTACGGTTGTCAACTATGAAATTGATCAAGTGGGGCATGTGTTGTATGTATTCTTCTCAGTTTAATACCGTAAAAGGCACCTATCCGGAAAAATAGTTTGGAGAGAGAGAAAGAGAGGAAAAAGACGTATTTTTAAAAGTGACGTTCAGTATAGATCAGTTAAAGAGAAAGAAAGGATTTTATGAAATGGATTTGTATCACTGAGAGCAAAAGAACCAATTTTTTTACGTGGCATGCAGTATAGATCACTTGGAGATAAAAAGGGGAATGTGCAGACTTGGGCTGCTATAGTGCAAACCACTATGGTGGTGACAACAGAGCGAGCGAGTGACACTGCGGTAGCAGGCGAACCACATAAACATTTTTCGTGGCCCTGTATGGCGGCGGTGACAACAGAGTGACTGAGTTAGTATGCGGTAGCTGGTAAAGCACCCAAAAATTTAGCATTTACACAACCAATGACTTTGTCCGACTGAGAATGCAGTGAAATGGCTTTTGTTGACCCTCCAAAAAAATTTTTCTTTTCGGAGTACATAAAGTCTACCCTCAGCAAAATATTTTTTTTTAAAATGTCGGTACTTGCGCCTCCTGAAAAATTGTTTTGGACTGTCTGTTTGATGCTCCTGAAACATTGTTTTACACTGTCTGTAGTTGACACTGCGGAAAAATTGTTTAGAGAGGGGGCCTGTAGGGGGCCCTCCGGAAAAATTGTTTAGAGAGAGGGCCTGTACGTGGACCTCCGGAAAAATTATTTAGAGAGAGGGCCTGTAGGTGGACCTCCGGAAAAATTGTTTAGAGAGAGGGCCTGTAGGTGGACCTCCGGAAAAATTGTTTGGAGAGAGGGCCTGTAGGTGGACCTCCGGAAAAATTGTGGTAAAAGAGTGCCAGTTGGACCTCTAAAAAATGGCGTTTTTTGGGTCAGCGTTAGGCAAAGATGACAAGGAGGAGGAGGAGTAGAGAAGAGGAATCGGATACATAAGTAATGTTAATCTTTAGCTGCTTTCGCCCGGAGGAGATTTGAATTCC
>ONZH01025188.1:0-78918 GCA_900303285.1 Rhinella marina
TACTGCTACTGACACTTCCACACTCTGTCGTTGTGCCAATGTACTGTCGTCGTGCCACTCTGTGGTCTCCTGATGCTACAGCTGCTGCCACTGCCTCCTATACACTGTCTTCGTGCCACACTGTGGTCTCCTGATGCTGCTGTCACTGCCATCTTCACACTGTCTGGCGGGCTCTGCTAGTTTAAGTGTGTAATAAAACAGGTTCTGTAGAAATCTATGTGTAATCAGTGAATTGGTTTAAAAGGAGTGTACTCTTTGGCGCTCTAGTAGGATCTTGGGCCTCTGCACGGTTCTTTATAGCTGGCGCTAACATTGACCTGTAAGGCTGAGTTCAGACTTTAGTTATTTGGTCAGTTTTGGCCCCATAACTGCCAAAATACGTAAAGTGTGCAGCGATTCTAAGAGTTACGCCTGTTATCTGCATGTCATACTGGCTCACAGTATTGTTTCACTACCACAGCAGACTCCCTATGCGTGTTACTGTAAGGCACAGTGTTCTACACCGCTATACAGGCTCTCTGCAGGCCGGAAGTAGCCGTTTAACGCTATTCGCCACAAATTTATTTGGATCGAATCGTTTCGGAAAATTCGGTGAACCAACCGAATCAAATTTTTTTAAAATTTGCTCATCTCTAGTTGTTATGATAAAACAATAAACAAACAGATTTGGAAAAAAAAATATGAAGATGATGGGAAAGTAGGAAACTAAGATGTCTGTTTGTTAAAAAGAGAAAAGAAAATATCTACATTAGAGGAGATGGCACTGGATGTAAGCATGCGGCACTTTATTACCCTGTACAGTCATGGCCAAAAGTTTTGAGAATTATACAAATATTACATTTTTACAAAGTCTACTGCTTCAGTTTTTATAATGGCAATTTGCATATACTCCAGAATGTTATAAAGAGTGATCAGCTTAACAGCAATTACTTGCAAAGTCAATATTTGCCTAGAAAATGAACTTTATCCCCCAAAACACATTTCAACATCATTGCAGCCCTGCCTTAAAAGGACCAGCTAACATTGTTTCAGTGATTGCTCCATTAACACAGGTGTGGGTGTTGATGAGGACAGGGCTGGAGATCAATCTGTCATGATTAAGTAAGAATGACACCACTGGACACTTTAAAAGGAGGCTGGTGCTTGGCATCATTGTTTCTCTTCTGTTAACCATGGTTATCTCTAAAGAAACATGTGCAGTCATCATTGCACTGCACAAAAATGGCCTAACAGGGAAGAGTATCGCAGCTAGAAAGATTGCACCTCAGTCAACAATCTATCGCATCATCAAGAACTTCAAGGAGAGAGGTTCCATTGTTGCCAAAAAGGCTCCAGGGCGCCCAAGAAAGACCAGCAAGCACCAGGACCGTCTCTTAAAAGTGTTTCAGCTGCGGGATCGGGCTACCAGCAGTGCAGAGCTTGCTCAGGAATGGCAGCAGGCAGGTGTGAGTGCATCTGCACGCACTGTGAGGCGGAGACTCTTGAAGCAAGGCCTGGTCTCAAGGAGGGCAGCAAAGAAGCCACTTCTCTCCAGAAAAAACATCAGGGACAGACTGATATTCTGCAAAAGGTACAGGGAGTGGACTGCTGAGGACTGGGGTAAAGTCATTTTCTCTGATGAATCCCCTTTTCGATTGTTTGGGACATCTGGAAAACAGCTTATTCGGAGAAGACGAGGTGAGCGCTACCACCAGTCTTGTCTCATGCCAACTGTAAAGCATCCTGAAACCATTCATGTGTAGGGTTGCTTCTCAGCCAAGGGAATCGGCTCTCTCACAGTCTTGCCTAAAAACACAGCCATGTATAAAGAATGGTACCAGAATGTCCTCCGAGAGCAACTTCTCCCAACCGTCCAAGAGCAGTTTGGCAATCAACAATGCCTTTTCCAGCATGATGGAGCACCTTGCCATAAAGCAAAGGTGATAACTAAATGGCTCAGGGAACAAAACATAGAGATTTTGGGTCCATGGCCTGGAAACTCCCCAGATCTTAATCCCATTGAGAACTTGTGGTCAATCATCAAGAGACGGGTGGACAAACAAAAACCTACAAATTCTGACAAAATGCAAGCATTGATTGTGCAAGAATGGACTGCTATCAGTCAGGATTTGGTCCAGAAGTTGATTGAGAGCATGCCAGGGAGAATTGCAGAAGTCCTGAAAGAAGGGTCAACACTGCAAATATTGACTTGCTGTATTAACTCATTCTAACTGTCAATATAAGCTTTTGTTACTCATAATATGATTGCAATTATATTTCTGTATGTGATAAAAACATCTGACAAACACACATAAAAAACAGAGGGCAGCAGATCATGTGAAAATATAATATTTGTGTCATTCTCAAAACTTTTGGCCATGACTGTATGTTCTGTAGGGCTGTATGTAATGTTTTCCAACTATGTCTTTAAAGGGGTTGTGCTCTTTTTTTTTTTCCATATGAGCGATGCCTTCTATGTTCTGTTTACCTGCTCACCACTGCAATTGCAGCGACGAGCAGATAAACAGAGCAAAGAAAGCAGCTCTCATATGAGCACTGCCCTCTCTTCAAACAGCTGTTTGCAGGGGTGCCGGGGGTTGGACCCCCGCCGATCTGATATTGATGACCTATCCTGAGGATAGGTCATCAGTAGTAAAAAGAGGACAACAACTTTAACAGTAGAACTGGAGGGAATGGGTTAGATTGAAAATTTGGCATGGGAGGGGGGGACATTTAAATTTTTATCTCAGGAAGCAGAATGGCTAGGTTCACCCCTGCCCTTCACAAAGCTTTGAGAGAAGGGGGGGGGGGGAAGGCAAGCTGAACTCTTTCACCAGGGCCCATGAGCCTTTAGCTACGCCCATGAGCTCTTGGTTATTGATATTATTTTATCTATAATTATAAAACTTTGCATTTTACCATACATTTGCAGATTATCAAGGTTATTACATTAGTTTTCTAAAATGGAAAGAAAACGAAAAAAGTCAGAGTATAAATTACTGAGAGAGAGATTTATTAAACTACAAACACTATAGATACGCTGTACTGTAAATTGCAATTTGGATGTTGTGGTTCACATGTTCCCAGTATTATTTTAAAGAGGATGTATTGTCAGTATGTCACCTATTGTGTAAGTCATGTTTTTATTATTATTATTATTATTATTTTTAAAGCGGTGAATTTTATATTTATTGTTCATATAATCCTGAAATACTGAAAAACTCTTCTTTCTAGCCCTGATCCCTCACAATAGGAGGGTTTGCAAAGATCATGTTTCAGCAGTTATCTCTTTTTTTCATAAGACATAATTACAATAAAAATGAGCACCTCAATTACAAAACTAGAGACAGATAACAGTAGATTACACCATTAACAATATCGTAGATGATGAGAATGGCTCAGCTAATCCTCCCTCTCTGCACAATGACCTTTGGGCAGGTCAAACAGTATGCTCACAACATTCTCCCTTATAAAACATAGAAGCAGAACGTAAAACAGTTTGAAAAGTCATACATAAACTTTAAACCCCATGGAATCATATGAAATTAAAAGCTTCTTTTTTCAGATTTGAAAGATACATGAGGTGTCATCAGAGGAGGACTGAGAACTTAAAGTGGCCCTGGAAAAAATACTAAAGGTGGCCCCGTTTTTGTAGTCAGGTCCAAATTGATGGAAGGCAGGGCCAGCAATACCATATTGTGACACATTATACCACCCCAACAGAGCCAAATACCACAGTCCATCACAAAATACTGCCAGCAGCACAAAATACATCTCCAAGAACTTCCACTGGCCAACCATGAGGAGGGCCCAGGCGGCCCTCTGGGCATCAGCCCACCAGGAAATTTCCCTGTAAGGTCTATGGCCAATCCAACCCTGGGTGTCATTGATATATCTATTGAAGATCTTACACAAATTGTATTAATGTTATATTACACATGACTTTGGTATTAACCACATATAGCCCTAGAAAATATTTAAAAAGTAATTTCTGATTTTTTTTGTATCTGCTAAACAACCACTTTATACCCGGTAAAATAATGTTTGAGAGGTGAGAAACTTTTTCCATTAATATGAGCCCTAAGCATGTTATAAACACAGTATTTCCATATACAAACTCAAGGCCAATTAGCTTGAATCAAAGAAAGTAGAAATATTGTTCCCACCACTTTGCTCCTTACGTCTCAGATGGTCGTTATGTCCCCTCCTCATACGTAAACGTCAATCCTCTCAAGGCCTCCTTCTTTGCTTTTGCTTGTCTGCTCCTCACATTATTGTCTCCAAGATTTCTCCTATACTATGGAACTCACTACCCCAGCATATCAGACTTCCGCCAAACTTTAAAAAACAGGCGGAAAATCTACCTCTTGAAGAAAGGCTACAACTACATTAAACATTGCTGCTATCACACAGCCATGCATATAAACAGTTTGTATGCTCACCTACTGTCCAGCCCAGGCAGTGTCTTCTCTCCCTTTGTACCAGTCTGCCACTCAATTAGTTCATGTTTATTGCATTGTTTTTATATTATGCTTGTAATCGCTTTTCATATGTACAGTGCCCTGGAATAAATGACACCTTAAAATAAATAATAATAATGCACTTGGTTGTATAATGGCTCTGTGCTTGTATCATGTATTTACTGTAATGGTCAGGATCTGTGTCTGGCTTGGGGGATCAGGAAAGCTGTTGTGATTCCAAGGATGGGATCCAATTTTATCCTTGGCATTAAATATATGCCAGCTACATTCTGGCTATGTTCTAAATTGCAGTCTGATAGGTGTAGTAGGACTGGGCTGTGGAGTCTAAGGGATTTCCCAGTTTTTATCTTTTAACCCCTGCACAGAGATGTTGACTTTGCTCAGGTCTTCCAAATAGTTTGATGATTTGATGATTTGGTTTGATGATAGTAGACGTCCCATGTTGTAGGCAGGTCCAAATTGACAGAAGTCAGGCAAACAGGGACAACAGACATAGGCATGGCCAGCAATATATTAGTATAGCACAAAATACCACCCTAGCAGAACCAAATAACACAGTGCTGATGGTCATGTGCTTACAGTAGGTACCTGCTGCTCCTAACCTTTGCTGTACCTGGCCAGCAGTTGTGAGGAGTACTCAGGTGGCCCCCTGGGCATTGGCCCAATAGGAAATTTCCCTGTAGGGTCTAAATCCAGTCTGCCTCTGAAGGTAGCTAAAGCCAAAGGGTTCTACAAGTTCCAGATGAGGCATCCAAGGAGATAACCATGAAAAAGATCAGGAACAGAACCGAGGTCAGGAACTAGTATAATATCAGATGAGGTTTCTGAGGAGTTAACCAGGTGTGAGTACAACAATAACACATCACTAGTGATGATCGAGCACCCTGATATTCGGGTGCTCAGGTGCTCTGGCCGAACACTAGGTGGTGCTCGAGTGCTCGGTCGAGCACCGGAGTATAATGGAAGTCAATGGGTAGAGACCGAGCAGTGCACCCCCTGCTCGGATGAGGGGAGGGTGTCTGGTCCATAGGGAAACGTCAGAAAATGGTGGAAACACCACAGTAATGGTTAGGGAACAGCATGGGGAGGATGTCTGGATGCATCTTGGACTCCAAAGTCGCTGATATTCACGATGATGGCCGACTATTACGCCACTTTTACGGAATGACAAAAATACCCCCCAAAAACCCAAGATAACATCGATTTTACAGGAAATATTGTTAGGAAACATAGATTTGCTTGTACGTTAAGCGCAAGTGCTGCCAAAAATTACACGGATGAGGCACTCTGATACAACTGGTACATCACATAAAGGAGGGCCTCATTCACATTGTGGTACAATTGTTCATGACGTGGGACTCCTACACTCATAAAGCCTATGCACTAAGTGAAAGGACTGCCAAAAATTACAAGGAACAAATCCAAGCAATCCAATTCACTCTTTATTACACATAAACGAGGGCATCATACACACCCTTGAAAAATTAAGATTGATGGCCTGCTGCTGACACTCAAAAACAATAGGGGGTGACATTCTGCTGCTGCGCAGACCGTCCAAAAAATTTAAGAGTGACACTCTGCTGCCAAGCTGACCGTCCAAAAAATTTAAGGGACAAATGCTGCAGCCACCGAACCGCTAAGAGTCGCTGACGACTGTTTTTTCACTAACTGCTGCGGAAGGCCGGTGCCTCCCCAGCGGCGTGTGCCGTGTCGGCCATTCCACTCTCGCTCTCTGCGGTAATTCCAGGTCCAATTGGGTTTATCTAAGTTACATAGTTACATAGTTAATACGGTTGAAAAAAGACACATGTCCATCAAGTTCAACCAAGGGAGGGGGTAGGAGTGATGAAGGGGAGGGGGACGGGTAACCTTAAGACATGACTCTTAGATTTCTTAATATGTGGTGACCTTCTTTTTCTCTAAGAATTTATCTAAGCCTGTTTTGAAGCCCTCAGCTGTCTTTGCTGTGACCAGCTCCTGCGGTAGACTGTTCCACAGATTCACAGTTCTTATAGTAAAAAAGGCTTGTCGCCCCTGGAGTCTGAACCTGAATATCACCTCAAATGTTGTTATAGGCAAGGTAAATACCTTCCCATAAGTCATGTGGAGTATACAACATTAATCCGTAACAATTAACCAGCCCACAGCAGCAGACGAAATCCCGTGTCCTTCACTTACCCAACGCGTTTCGCCACCCGGCTTCGGGATTTCGTCTGCTGCTGTGAGCTGGTTAATTGTTACGGATTAATGTTGTATACTCCACATGACTTATGGGAAGGTATTTACCTTGTCTATAACAACATTTGAGGTGATATGCCCATACTTAACTGGCCCTCCTGTGTGATCATGCAAACCATGGTGATATATATGTTGTTATAACTGATATAGATTGAACAGGATTGCTTGTGATCACCAGCTTTTGATACTAGTGATTTTTGTAACTTAGATATATGATATGTGAATTGTATCCCTGTGTCCTTCTTTTGGATCTTCTTTTTTATTACTTTTATTTGGCATTTGGTCCTGTATGTTGATTTTTTACTATTAATAATTAATAAAGGTTGTTCTTAAATCTATGGGATATACATTTGTATGATTTAGGCATGCACAGATTCTTCTGTATAGGTGTTCATGTATGTTTCCTGTGGTAGCCCTTAGAGGTCGTGCTCTTATAGGTGCATTTTCTACACTTTAGGATAAAAGTAACTATATTGTGGTCACTATTACCAAGGTTTTCCCGAACAATTACCTCCTCAACTATCTCTGCATTGTTAGATATAACCAGATCCAACAGTGCATCACTTCTTTTTGGTTCTTCTACAAACTGGCCCAGAAAATTATCTTGCAATAAGTTAAGAAAATTTCTCTCTTTGCAGTTGAAGCCGATCCATGACCCCAATCAATACCAGGGAAGTTAAAATCTCCCATTACCACTACTGTACTCGCCTGGGCAGCCCACTCTATTTGTCTATGCAGCTGATCCTCTATCTCCTCAGTGATGTTTGGGGGTCTATAAATTACACCAAAAATAATTATTTCATTGTTAGTCTCCCCTTGTAATTCCACCCACACGGATTCTGCATTCACACAATCATCACCCACTATTGTCTCCTTCATACTCGCTTTTATACTACTTCTGACATACGGACATACTCCTCCTCCTTTCCTATTCTCCCTATCCCTCCGAAACAGAGTATAACCCTGGAGATTGACAGCCCAGTCATGCGAAGAGTCCAGCCATGTCTCAGTAACTCCAACTATATCAATCAATTTCCTCCTCTAGTACCATGACCTCAAGCTCAGCCATTTTGCCTGCTAGACTTCTGGCATTTGTGAACATACACTTTAAATTACCATGTGTACATTTAGGTTTAGAAATGTAATTTATTGATGTTTTCTGACTAGACATGTTTTTTCTGCTGATTTGTAACACATGGATCTCCTTATCCACTGCTGTTATCCTCCCCCCGTGGTCCACTTCTCCTCCCACCACTCTGTTCTGACCACTCTCTAACCTATCTACCACTGCATGCTTTGCTTTATTTTCTGCTTGTCCCCCCCCCACATCCCTAGTTTTAAAAACTCAGCCACCCCCTCTAGGATTCTCTCCCCCAGCACAGCAGCCCCTCTTCCATTCAGGTGCAATTTATCCAGAGAATACAATTTGTACCCCAATGAAAAATCAGCCCAGTGCTCTAAGAACCCAAACCCTTCTCCCTTACACCAAGACTTGAGCCATGCATTCAACTGCCTCAGCTCCCGCTGTCTGTCCTGTGATGCGCATGGCACAGGCAGTATTCCTGAGAATACAACCTTGGAGGTCCATCCCTTCAGCTTGGCTCCTAGTTGTCTATAATTATTCTTAACAGACCTCCACCTACCATTTATTCTGTCGTTGGTTCCCACATGGACCACGACAGCTGGGTCATCCCCAGCCCCTCCCAGTAATTTGTCCACCCGTTCCACCACATGCCGAACCCTGGCACCAGGGAGACAGCAAACCATTCAGTTGAGGCGGTCTTGGCGACAAATTATTCTATCCGTCTTCCTGATTATGGAATCCCCTACCACTACTAGCTGTCTCAGCCTACCTGCTTTACCATCCCCCCCACTACTAGATGGACTGTTCCCCCGGCTGTTAGGTAGACCAGTATCCACTAGGGTTGCAATTTCTGAGACTGACACCCTCGCATCATCACCTAACTTGGCAATTTTGCTTGGGTGCACAGAAGCAGGACTGGCCTTCCTTTTCCTAGACCCCTTGCCACTCCCTCTATTCGGGTTAACCCAGCTCCTTACATGGGCCTCCTGATTTTTCTCTCCACCCTCCATAACAGACCCCATAACTGCCTGTTCTGTGAGAAGCAGGCCCCTCTCAAGATCTCTTGTTTCCCTCAGTGTTGCAATATGCTTCTCCAGATCTCTAATGTGAGCTTCCAGATTGGCAACATGCTCACATCTACATGCTCACATCAATTTGGTGGAGTCGGAGTCGGAATAAAATGGACTGACTCTGACTCCTAAAATATATAATAATTTGGTACATTTAGTTCAATACAGTATGTGCTGAATATATTTTCATAAGAATTTGGGAACATGATGAAATGTCCTATAAATGTCTGTTCTATTCCTGAACTAAGGATCTAGGCTCTCAGTTGAGATGACTGTGTGCTGCCCTTTATGTAGATGCTCAGAAGTGAAACTCCTTTGCTACAGATCAGAGGTAAAAGGCACTGGGGAGGAATGGCTGCACTCACCTCAGATCTACTAGAGAAACAGGATTAAAGGGGTTTTCTCACTAGTTACAAATGTGTGAGCGCGGTTCTGGCCCCACACATGTCCCTGCAGCAGCACGGATCTGGTGGCACCCTTCACCTGCCGGATCCGTGCTGCCGCTAGTGTGAAAGAGGCCTTAGACACCCAATAATTATACGTCACAGAGGGATCGCTGAGAACGTTGACACGGTCAGCTACGTACTCCTTTACCATCTTCCAAAACTTTTCCCTCCTTGTCACACTAGGCCGCTCATCAGGGTGAGGCTGCTGGCGGGGTTTCATAAAACTGTCCCAGGCCTTGGAGAGTGTCGCTTTGCCTTTGTTGGAACTGCTGTGTGTTCCCCTCGTCTCCCCTCCTCGGGAGGCCAAGGAACTACGTACTCTGCCGCCAGCGTTGTCAGATGGAAATTTGTGGAGCAATTTTTCAACAAGGGCTTTCTGGTATTGCATAATTTTACTTGTCCTCTCCACCACAGGAATGAGAGATAGGAAGTTCTCTTTGTAGCAGGGGTCGAGAAGGGTGAACAACCAGTAATTTGTGTGGCCTAATATGCGTATAACGAGCGGGTCATGGGAAAGGCAGCCTAGCATGAATTCAGCCATGTGTGCCAGAGTCCCAACAGACAAGGCTTCGCTCTCCCCACCAGGAGCATGACTCTTAATATCCTCCTCGTCCTTTTGGTCTTTTTGGAACAGCGACAATCTTTCTACCTACCCGAATAGTATCCCTATTGTTTAATTCCCTCCTAGGGAAAATTGAACTGGAGCAGCAAATGAGGAACTGCGGTCTAAATTAACGGTACTAAATACGGATGTCAGCTACAGAGACTTTTGAACGGTTGTAATACGCTGTGCACCTAACGTTACTGACAGGGCATACTTGGGGTTTTTTTGCCACCCAAAAAAAATTCAAAAAAGACGTATTTCACAATGAACTTTGGTCTTTTTGGAACAGCGACAATCTTTCTACCTACCCAAATCCTATCCCTATTGTTTTATTCCGTCCTTGGGAAAATTGAACTGCAGCAGCAAATGAGGAACTGCGGCCTAAATTAACGGTATTAAATACGGATGTCAGCTACGTTACTGACAGTGCACACCTGTTTTTTTTTGCCACCCAAAAAAATAAAAAAAACATTTTTTTTTACAATGGACGTTTGAACAATGATAGTAACCCTGCCTATAGAAATTCTATCAATACGCAAATGTTATACAGCAAGACGCAAAAGAAGTACTGCGGGCTTAACAGCAGAAATTATAGCAAAGTATGTTAGGTATATAGTATACAGAGTACATGTGGCATTAATGGCAGGCCACCTAGTGCTATTTTCACCACCTTTAAAGTCCTCAAATATCAGTAAATAAAGGTTTGTGACAGATATAATAGCCCTTACAAGGGCTTTTGGGTCTTTTTTGAGCGATTTCTATCCCTGCCTAGCGTGCTTCTCTCCCTACAGTGTATGTCCCTCCTTGCTGCAGCAGCGCTCGTGGCGTTAATGGCAGACCACCTAGCTCTATTTTCAACACCTTCAAAGTACTATATATATATATATATATATATATATATATATATGAAATATATAAAAAAATAAAAGTTTGTGCCAGATATAATAGCCCTTAAAAGGGCTTTTGGGTCTTTTCTGATCGTTTTCTATCCCTGCCTAGCGTGCTTCTCTCCCTACACTCTCTGTCCCTCCTTACTGCAGCTCTCCCTGTCTAACACTGGCCGGGTCACATGTCACCGGGTGCTTTATAGCGCCCGATGACGCATTCCCGCCCAGCCAATCAGTGTAATGCCAGTAGCTAACATGACTACTGGCATTACACTGAATGCCATACCTCCCCGCTCGCTAATTGGCTAATTAGCGTGCGGGGAGGGGACTCGAGCATGGCGCTCGAGCACACGCGGTATTTGGCCAAATACCGCGTGGACCCGAGCACTGCCATGTTCGGCCGAATAGTGTATTCGGCCGAACATGTTCGCTCAACACTACACATCACAGATCCAAGAAGGAAAATACTTCGATCACCAGGCAGTGACTGAGTTCTTACTGGGTATAAACAGCAGCCCTTGATGAGCTCATCCAAATAGCTGAATAGCAACAGAGTTCACAATGAGCAACAATTATTTATTACTTTGCTCATGCATGATATCGAAAGCAAAAAAGAATAAAAAAGGAAATGCACAGGAATCTCAGGTTGTATGTAAAAGCTGAGGCATGGAACTGTAATATGACCATTTCCACAAATCCTTAACCATTAGTCTGACACCACTGGACTTCTGATTACCGCTGGTTAGGGCTTGGGTGAAACGTTAGAGCAAGCATTGGCTGACTCTTCCTAGGACTCACAAAAGTAAACAAGAAAAGCATTGGTGTCTGTGTTGGCCCAAGAAACACCATTTTGATGGGATGTTGAAGTCTTATTGGCTATTTTTTCTCAGATCTTCCGTGTGTTTGGAGTTTTCAGAGATTGCACTCATTTGAAGTAACATATTCTTCTGATTCTATATACATATTGTATCTTACTAGGACTCACTGTGACATATCTAATTAATGTAAATTTCATGTGATCTAGGACCTTTTGAAATAAGAGAAAAATATTAAACTAAACATTGTAAAACTGTGCAACATATATTCTCCAAAAACTGTGTTTGAGCACACCCTTGAAACAACCTTCTTCTCCAAGCTCATCTTTGTCTCCTGACCCAATTCCATGATATACGGCAAAATAACAGCAGAGATGTCTGTATGTTTTATGTCTGTGGCCGGCACTGAATAACTTGGTAAATTGTTTTACCTATTCCTGACATAATTAGATTTCAGTGGATGCAGCTCTGCATTTCCATCCTGATAGCACCATGTGTTTTATGGAATGACTGAGCTTGGGCCGGAAACTGCAAAATGTAACAGACCAAAGGGCCTGCATTTGTGAATAATGAATGGTAATCCAGTAATTCCCTAATGTAATGTCAATGTCGTTTGTGTAATTCCCGATTGTTACAATGTACATAAATATACAATGCACAGAGCAGCCAATGAACGGGAGAAATACTTTTGTTGTAAAAATTTAAGAGGTGAGAAGCAATTACTAACAGTGAGAAAGTATTAGAAATTGGTGCCTAGCAAGGAACACAGCGCTCTCCTTAAGGTTTACTGATTGTTTATGACTTGCTCAAACACAGAGCTTTATTTATTTTCCTGGAAAGCCACCTGTATATTTCTCCAATAAAATCTTTTATGTGTCTAATTACGCGCCAAGGCAAAAAGAAGTAAAAATTGCTTATACACTAATAAAGTCCCTTTTTCACATTTTCACTTTCTTTCCCCACCTTTGGTGGGCCATATGAAAAACAATAAGGTTTACACCTTGGGTAGAGTGTCTTGAATTTCATAAATCTGTATACTAATAGATTGGGAGCTACTTAGGCGTATTTCCAGCCTCACAGTAGTTTTCTCAATGAAAGAAGCTTTGAAAACTTCTGTGAAATGTGAACATAAAAAGGAAAGTAAAATTTTTCCACCGCCGGTGAAATTTGCGCACACAGTGCTCTTATTGATTGGTTCAGGAAGAAAGTACTTATACACTAGACTTAAGCAAGCGTGTTTACCAAACACAGGGTTGTCCTATTAATGCGCCTGTGAGGCAATCTTTCGGAAGAGGTTTCCTGTCATGTGAGCAAGCATATGTAAATGCTCATTTAGCTCAATATACATACTGTACAGATTTATAAATACTTCCAAGCAACCCTACCTGGCTTTCTAAAGGTCTTCATCTATGAGGAACCTGGAATGTTATAAAGAAGCAAAGAAACTCAAGATGAAATTTAAAGGGGAGCTACGAAACAACGGTGCTCTCAGTGATATAAGCATGGGGTATATCTTGGCAGTATGCCATAGGCTTAATCACTGGTTTTGATGCATACTGTGTGTTGCCCAACATTCCCATGTTTATACCTGGACTGTAAGCTATTGCTCGCATATGGTGATTGCAGGACTGAAGTCGTTCTGCTTCGATCAATTTACTGTTGATAAAATTGCACAGAAATATAATAGTAGTGCTACCCCTGGATTAATGTATAGTGAGCTACCAGATCTAAACAGGAGCTGCTGATTAATTGAGCATGCGTGTGGTTACTAGATGTAAATAATAAGGTATGAATTTCATTCCACATTTGAAAAATATGTAGCCATTCTTAAACATAAAGGTTAAAGGGTATACACCATTGTGCATTGGTTTAATGCATCTAAAATAAAAATTATTGTCTAGACAAATACCTGTGAATTATATCTCCTACCAATCTGTGTCTACAGCTCCAGTGCAGACCTAAGTGTCTCCATAGTAACAGACAACAAAACAAACTATGTGTTGTCTGATTCAGCAGTCATACTCACTACAGAATATCCACTACTTCCTTCTGTTAGCATCAGCGTTCATACTCATGAAAAGAAAATAGTACAGTCCAGAAATCTGTTTTCTTCTGAATTGCCAGATATTCTAGAATCTACAGGGCCACAGATGAGTAGGATGAGGAAAATTTGTAGGGTAAAGGCAACTGAGCTAAACAGAGGAACAGTGCCCATACATATCTGTGCACCACTGGTTATTTTGTATCAAAGTCCCATTGACTCATCCAATGTTCAATGTCCTTTATTTGCTTTGTAAAGCATATGTTCTGGTCATTCATTCATCTTTACATAAAAGACAATTATATTCTCCCTGATTTACTGTAGTTCTCCTATAATATCCTGGCGGAGATCAGTTCTACCATATTTCTAGCACAATTCTTCATTTAGCATTGGGCAACAATCATTTATCTTTCCATATGTTGTGTGCAGAAGTTAATGAGCCGGGGTGAAAGTGTGGTATTAATAATTTCCACAAAGTTCTTGTCAGAATGACACATGTTGTGTAATAATTAATGCTGCATTATATCGTGGATCATTCTGTGTCTTGTATCTTACTGAAAATGTCACATGAAAGTTTAGAAGTTTGTGCTATTGTTAGCCTGGTACCTATGCATTATGTATTAGATGAATGGAGGATGAGTTGAGAGGGAGACCAAGGAGAATGTATTGTCACAGCACTATGAAATTTATGAATATGTTATTTGCACACTAGCACCACATCCTGGGCACCTTACACAATGCTGTATCAGATTAGATTGACATGCAAGGTATAACACTACAGTTAGAGCAGCAGAGTTAAAGGGCTTATCCAATCTTTTAAAATTGATACCCTACCCTTAGGATAGATCATGAATGCTAGATTGATGGTGGTCTGATTCTTGGCACCAGTGCCAATCATTTCAGCACTTGGAGGAGCACTGCAGAGTCTTATTTGTTTACATTGGCCTGGACAATTTTTACATTGGCCACATTTTTGTAGCTATGGTACTCCAGCTTTATAGCGGTTGGTAACTTTCTGGTTACTATTGACCAATGTGTAGATAAGATGACTATGTGGCACTTACCAGTATACCCTTGGTTGATGTTCTGTACTGTTCGCTATATTTCATAAGACAGGTTGCCTTGTTAGGCAAAACTTCTGTACTGTCTACATAGTGGTCCTGTCCATAAGATGGCCACTGATGGAGGGTCATGTGTCCATGTCTCCTCCATTCAAACACACTGTACCTGTACTAAACCCCCAACAGTTAGGTGCAGATTGCAGGTGTAGTGTATTTGAAAGGAGCAGACATCACATGAAAGTTGATATGCCTGGTCACATGACCCTCCATCAGCAACCATTTTATGGTCAACTCCTTTGTGTTCGGGTTCAGTGAAGTGACGGCGCGTGCGTACTACAGAGAGAGGGCTTGCAGAGTTCGGCGCTGCAAGCCTAGTGTGCACTTGCCGTACATCGAATCAGTGTGCAGGCGCAGAATTTCAGCGCTAGACCACAGGGTCTAGCGCTGTCCATCAAGAAGCAGTAGGTTGGGTATATCTGATGACGGGCGGTGTTAGGAGCCAGAAGAGCGTCGCAGATGCGGTGCTTAGAAGACAAGAGCATGCCTCTCGGAGCTCCGAAGACTCATTAGAATATTTCTAAAAGAACGTTTTGCTGGCTAAACGCTTATTCCTTCTGCTAAATAAAGGTATGTGTGGGGAAAGGATTAAGAGCACTATTTGATTATATAACTAATTCCATACGTTGAAAACTGGTGACAGAACCTCTTTAAGACTTGGCAAACAAAGGGACAAACTTTATGAAATACAGAATGAAAATTACACAGAATTTCAAAGGCTATATTAGTAAGAGAAATTTAGTCATCTTACAAACACATTGGTCAACAGAAAGTGGCCATCTCCTTTAAGTGAACAGGTCAAAACTGTATTATCTGGTACAACAGCTACTAAAAGCAGAGCGTGTGTAAAAGCAATCAAATGAATGGACAACCAATGTAGCACATGCTTCCCCTCAGTCTTCTAGAGAAGGCAATGCACTTTACAGTTGCTCTTCACTCTGGCTAGTAGAATAGTACTCCCATTTGGAATGTTCATTTTACCAAATAGGGCATACGGATGAAGGGAAACACTACTATTCAATCACAATTAGAGATAAGTGAATCTTTTCTGCATGAATCAAATTCATTATGGATATCCCCAAAACATTTTTTTTATTGATGTAAGTGTTGCTGCAGGTATTACTGTATAATTCAATTTCTTATTAATGTAAATCATCCCAATCTTCATTATGACATTCACAATCACAGTATTGACCATATTTTTCACCTTATGAGACACACTTGTTGATAAGAAGCACTCCAGGTTTTAAAGGGAACCTGTCATCTCCGAAACACCCCCTGAACTAGAGTAAGTGTTGTATAGTGTAAGTGATGCTGAATCAGAATATGTAAGTTTTATCTTCATACTAACTTCCATTCCGACGCTGTGCTCCCACAAACCTGCAGTAAAATGCACTCAGTGGACTCCGGTGCTCACTCACATAATGGAGAGGACTCAAAGAAGAGTCCACTGAGTGGATTTTACTGCAGGTTTGTGGGAGCACAGCGTCAGAATGGAAGTGAGTATGAAGATAAAGCTTACATATTTGGATTCAGCATCACTTACACTATACAACGCTTACTCTAGTTCAGGGGGGGTTCCGAGATGACAGGTTCCCTTTAAAGGAGGAAAAAAAAATGATCCCATATCAGATCAGACCCCTATATCAAATTCTCAGATCAGATAGATATTCTCATATCAGAGCCTCAGATCTGACCCCCAAGACAGTACATCAGACCCCCATATCAGGACATTACATCAGAAACCCATATCAGGACATTACATCAGAACCCCATATCAGGACATCACATGATACCCCCATATCAGGACATTACATCAGAACCCCATCAGACCTTATATCAGACCTCCATTTTAGATCCCAATACTATACCCCCATCAGACCTCAGATCAGACCTTAAAAAGGAAAAACTTCTCTTACCTTTCATGTGCTGCTGCTCTGCTCCAGCTGTATCTTTAGAAGTCGCGCTCCCCTTCTTCTCCAGCCCATGCTGCATAGTCATCTGACTGCATGCAGTGTCGGGTTATAGTACACACATTATGTCTTGATGCTGTACACGGTCAAGACAGTGTGCGCGTGACCCCAGGAAGGAGGACCAGGGAGAGTGAGTACAGTAAGTGCTTGCAACGCTTTACTTCCCTCTCCCGGCACCTAATGCATACTAGTGAGCGCTTCTATAAATTAAGTGCTCACTAGTATTCGCTTTATAAGATGCACTGCCATTTCCCCCCTACTTTTTTGGGGAAAAGTGTGTCTTATAAAGCGAAAAATATGGCATATGGAAAAAAGATATTACAACATTCACAATCACAAATGTTCTACAATAATATATTAATTCTGGTGCTGATAGTGTGCCACTTGGGAGTTTAGAGCAGCGAATCCTGTTTTTTATATAGAAACAGATGCATAGACACACAATATACAGCAGTTGGTTTTACAATAGAATAAATAATGATAATGCATAGCTCAAAGATACAAGTGGCAATCAAGTAATAGTAATATTGTACCATGCCTATAAAGTATGTATTATGTATGTAGTATGTATTATGATACTTGGCATTTAAAAAAATAATAATAAGTACCCAAACTACACAGTTGACAATGAATATATATATATATATATATATATATATATATATATACAGAAAAATCCCAGTGCACTTCCAGTGTGTTGAAAGAACTGATGTTCTTTATTCACCCATGCAACATTTATGTCTGCTTACTGAGACCATTTTCAAGCCTTGAAAATGGTCTCAGTATGCAGACCTAAACGTCGCATGGGTGAATAAAGGACATCGCTTTTTTCAACACACTGGACGTGCAGTGGTATTTTTCTGTTTTTATGGTCATTTGGATGTTTGGTTTGGTTCCTGGTACTGATAGTGCTGCTTTAATTTTATATATATATATATATATATATATATATATATATATATATATATATATATATAATATAGCTGAAGGACCCAGCTTCGCCCAGGTATATTTAATTTATTTCATTTACTGTTTGCGTATGTGTGTGTCATTAAAAAATATCGAGAGTGATCTCTACAGCAGCCCACCCCTAACAGGCCTCTACAGGCCCCCTTAACAGTGACCTCTACAGCTGCCCGACCCCTTTAACAGTGACCTCTACAGCTGCCCACCCCCCTCCAGTGACCTCTCAAGCAGCCCACCCCTTTACAGTGACCTCTACAGCAGCCCACCCTTTAACAGTGACCTTTACAGCAGGCCCCCCTTTAACAGTGACCCCAGCAGTGACCTTCACACCAGCCCCCCTCTTAACAGACCCTACAGCAGCCCACCCCTTAACAGTGACCTCTACAGCAGCCCGCCCCTTTAACAAGTGACCTTACAGCAGGCCGCCCCTTTAACATGACCTCTACAAGCTGCCCGACCCTTTACACCTCTCAACCCCGCCCTCTACAGCTGCCCCCCCTTTAACAGTGACCTCTACAGCTGCCCGCCCCCCCCTTTAACAGTGACCTCTACAGCAGCCCTCCCCCTTTAACAGTGACCTCTACAGACCCGCCCCTTTAACCCAGTGACCTCTACAGCTGCCCACCCCTTAACAGTGACCTCTACAGCTGCCCGCCCTTTAACAGTGACCTCTACAGAGCCCCCCTTTAACAGTGATCTTGCCTCTACAGCAGCCCGCCCTTTAACAGTGACCTCTACAGCAGCCCGCCCCTTTAACAGTGACCTCTACAGCAGTCCACCCCTTTAACTGTGACCTCCACAGCAGCTAGAGTGGCCACTGTCTTCACCCCAGAAACCCAGACCTCACCGGCCATTCCCCCAAACATGAAACAGCGCCCCCAGTTCCCATGAAGACACACCACTAAACATGAGGCCACGCCCCCCTGGCTCCATGATGACATGGAGGAGAAGCTGTCTGAATGTGAGCTACTGAAAGGGTGGAGATCCCTGCATCTGTCCAGGCACTGCGTCGGACGGAGAACAGGTAGCCAGAAAACTGGACTGTCCAGCCTAAAGCCGGACATCTGGCCACCCTAACATCAGCCTGCCCTTAGGGTTGCCAGAGGTCTTGTTTTAGGCTGGACAGTCTGGCTTTCAGACTCCCTGTCCCCTGTCATGCGCAGGGCCTGGATGGACACAGGGATGTCCTTTTGAACAGCTCACTCTCAGCAGCAGCACTGTGCAGTCTGAGCAATGAGCTGCAGGGAGAAAGTCACCCTCCCCCCACCCCTGCAGCTGAAAGAAGGTGATTTTTACCTATATTTTTAATCCCGGTCAAATGTGGCATGGAAGGGGCATGGCCTGACTGAGTCAGGGGCGTGACTTAGTGGGATCTAGAGGTGGGGCTTTTAAGTCCTTCTTTGACGGTGGCCTGAATTACAGGTCGATGCCATAGTAATTTAGGAGGAAGGTGGGTAGCAGTGGAAGAATACATCTTTTATTACTACTGAACTATAAATATGTGAAATTTACATTATATGAGGTAATGATTGCTGATGAATTAGTCTAAAACATAAGTTATATTTATGGTAACCAAAATACCCCTTTATCATTGTCATCCACAGTGCTCTGCCTCTTTAATGCAGACCTACAGCAGTGAACTGGCTAGGTTGTCATAGAAACCTGGTGAGTGGAGACTGCCTGTGAGCTTCTATTGGCTGATAAGGGTCATGTGACCAGGCTACTATTGGCTAATGCATTTTTTGGGAATATCTCAGGAACGGTACGTCCTGGAGAGCTGAAAACTGTTCTAAAACCTTCCCGGACACCTGATGTACACGTGTGCCAAATTTTGTGATTGTAGCTGCAGCGGTGCGGATTCCTTTAGCAGACATACACACACACACACACACACACATACACACACACACTCAGCTTTATATATTAGATATATATATTCATAATGGTGTCAACTAGCAAATCCCATAATTCATACAAATAGTAAAACGTATGTATAAAGTACCACAATAAATTAATAGCACATATAAACCTATAGAAAGAACAATGATGAAAGTCACTAGGTGAATTCACCTGGTTTCCAGGCAATCCTACATTCAACAATATCTACATCCACAGACTGAGCAGTATGTTCGAGACTGGGAGAGTGGTAGGCAAGTTAGCTGTGCAGAGAAGATGCCAGGTGGAGAAGGACCTGTGTGATATCATTATTATGTGACCAGTGCAGGAAGAGAAAGCTCAGCAGTGCAGAGGAGAAGTGGTGAAGGACCTGTAAGGGGACAGAGCTCATTTGACAGTGTATGGAAGAGGTTAGTAGTATTTTGTCCTCATTAAGTCATCAAATACTAGGAACTATAGTTCTTTCCTTATACCCACACCCCGTAATCCACTCTGATAAAATATTAAGATCCTAGAAATGCTGAGAGTTGTAGTTTTTTCTTATTATATCTCTCTCCATGTAATGTCCATTGATGCCCTATAATAATAATCTGGGCATTCTGGAAGTTGAAGTTTTTCATAATAACAGCTTGGACATGCAGGGAGATGTAGTGGTCTCCTCTTATACCCCTCTCCCTATGAAGTCCACTGATGCTCTATAATAACAGCCGGGGAGTTGTTGTTCTCTACTCTTTTACCGCTCTCCATGTAATGTCCCCTGGTGTCCCATAATAACAGCATGGGATCTTTTACCCCATCCTTGTATTGCCCTCTAATTTCCAATAATAATGATTGCCCTCTGATAATGATGAGACTTGTAGTTCTCAAGTGTGTATTATAATATTCTGCAGCAGCTGGGGTATGTATTATTATGTTCTGCAGCAGATGAGGTGTATATTATGATGTTCTGCAGCAGCTGAGGTCTGTATTATGATGTTCCACAGCAGTAGAGGTGTTTCTTATGAGGTTCTGCGGCAGAAGAGGTGTGTATTATGAGGTTCTCTAGCAGCTGAGGTGTGTTATGAGGTTCTACAGCTGTTGAGGTGTGTATTTTTATGTTCTGCAGCCACTGATATTCTGGTGTTGTATTTATGTATTGTGCCTGGTTCAGGTGCTGTATTTATGTAATGAGTTTGGTACAGAGCTACTATGACTGTGCATGCATAATGTACTCTCCATTCTCTGCTATAGGACTTCTGAAAATATCTGAACCAGGGTGGTGAATGGAAGGGTGGCCAGTGGCCACGCATGTGTGGTTTGCTTTTCATTTACTTCGGGGCCCCATTCCTGAGATAGGAGCAGCTCCCAGAGTTAGGACTTGCACCATCAGACATTTATGGCATATCCTTTTGATATGACATAACTGTGCCAGATGGAATAACCCCTTTAAGCATTCTTTTCTCTATAAAATTAAATTACATTTAATACTCTATAATAGTCAGCTGTATTGGAGGTGGGGGTGGGGGTTGTTCTCGCACAGAGTGATATAGCCCTGTATAGAGATTACATTGTGCATGTGAAATAAAAGATCTAAGAGCTTCGGCACAATTTCCGTATACGGTATGTCTCCCCTGCCTGATGTTTACTGATTTAGGATCAAGCCTCAGCATTGAATTTTTTCTTTTGTGTAAAAGGCACAATGTATCAAAATGCTTCAGAGGTGTGATGTCAAACTTCAAAAGAGCACTCTTCACAAACAGACAGACTGATGCTAGTCAGTAGCCTGAAAAAAAAAACATTTACCAAAGGGGACAGTGCATTTCTTACTTAAATTGCATCTAAATGTGTAGTCTTTGTCCCTGCACTAGTTGTACTTTTAGAGGTTTATCATAATGGATGTCTCCTTAGATACAGTGTTACCAATACACAAAATATGGATGTATGTTGTGGATTATTTCACGCAGAGTATTTAAGTAAAATAAAAGTCTATAAATCCATTATACTGTCAGTCTACCTTCCATTATGTCATAATGTTTGAGCCTCCAGATTTGGAAAAAAAAGTGTAAGAGCAATGTAGTCAAGGATGGCTCAGGGTTGGAAAGCATTGGCAAGTACAGGGTTCTAATTTAAACATGGCTGCTTTCTTCAAGAAGCAAAGCCACAGCTCTCCAGATTGGGTCTGGTACATGGAAGTGAATGGGCCTAAGCTTTAGTACCACACAGAGCCTGAGGACAGGTACCGTATGGCTTTGTTTCTGGAAGAAAGTAGCCATGTTTTTGTAATCTCATTTAAAGAGGACCTGTCACGTCTCTTGACATGTCTGGTTTCGTAACTACTTGCATTATCAATGTAATAAAAATTCTGGATCATCTATTCTTAACACTTTATGTTGTGCCGTTTCTCTATTAATCCTTCCTGAATTTTATGAAAGAATAGCCAGCAGTCAGTAATAAAAGTCCAATGGGTGTTACCAGTTGGGGGATGTTCCACTGGCAGCACTGATTTGGTAGTGTCAGACTGTGTAGGGACCTACCTCCAACTAATATAAACAACATAGGCCAGAGATCAGCAACCGCCAACATTCCAGATGTTCTGAAACTACAACTCCCAGAATGTTCCATTCACTTCTACGGGAGTGGTGAGAACAGTCGAACATGTTTGCATGCTGGGAGTTGTAGTTTCACAGCAGCTGGAGCGGCAAAAGTTGCTGATCCCTGATATAGACCTTTATTGCTGACTGCTGGCAATTCATTCATAAGCTACTGGGCTGAATAATAGTGGAATGGCACAACATAACTTGGGGAATGTCAGTAGGTATAATAAGTGAAATTTCAACAGTTCCTGTTTAATTCAACTGAATCTTAAATAACTTTGCCCAGAAAATTGACTGGTCTGTGACCACTTTGGCCCGAGTGAGTTGGAGGATGGGGTTGGAAACTCCAAGAAGAGGTGTCTGAAAATCTCCCATATTTTCAGAGCTCCTGGCTTATTAGCCTGGATACAGGGTGACATGCAGAACTATCTTGGTATTGGAGTTTTCCTACCAGTTATCACTTGTAATATTCTACGGTTATGAAAAAGTACTTATCAGATAAAGCCATTTGTAAATAATTAGAAGTCAATCATTCTACAGTGAAAAAGATTATTCACAAGTGGAAAACATTCAGAACAGTTGACAATCTTCCCAGGAGTGGATGTTCCACCACCAAGGTCAGAATGTCCAATGCTCAGAAAAATTGCAAGAGCTTCTTCTAACACTCTTCAGGCTTCAGCATGTTAAATATTCAAGTTCGTGACGGTACAATTACAAAAATACTGAACAAGTATGGCTTGTTTGAAAAGGTTTCCAGGAGAAAGCCTCCTCTTTCTAAAATGAGCATTGCAGCATGGCTTAAGTTTGCAAAGCTGCATTTGAACAAACTACAAGACTTCTGGAACTAGGTTCTTTGGACAGTCGAGATCAAAGTGGAGATCTATGGCAATAATCACAATAATCACCGGATTACATTTGGCAAAAACCAAACAGAGCATATCAGCACACACCTCATGCCAACTGTCAAGATCAGCGGTAGAAGTATGATGATTGGGGGTTGTTTTGTAGCTACAGGACCTGGGCACCTTGCAGTCATTGAGTGGATCATAAACTCCTCTGTATACCAAAGTATTCAAGAGTCAAATGTGAGGCCATCTATCCAACAGCTAAAGCTTGGCTGAAAATAGGTCATTCAACAGGACAGTGATCCCAAGCACACAAGCAAATCTACAACAGAATGGCTGAAAAAGAAAAGAATCAAGGTGTTGCAATAGCCCAATGTTCAGACCTCAACTCAATTGAAACGCTGTGAGACATTAGGAGAACTGTGCAGAAATTAATGTTGACAAACATCAATGAACTGAAGCAATGCTGAACAGAGGGCCAACGTTCCTCCAAAAAGATGTGAGAGACTGAAAATAACATACAGAAAATGATGACTTCAAGTTATTGCTGCTAAAGATGGTTCTACAAGCTACTGATTCATGGGGTGAATAAACAATAACACTGTGGCATTTGTTGTGTGGTGTTCATCTAGGTTATATTTACCTAATTTTAAGATCTTATAAGGACCTTTATTTTAAAGTTCTGATATGTAAAACCATGGAACGGAAAGAGGCTGTACTTTATTTTTCTCTTGACTATATATATATAACCTTGTGGAGGGGATCCAATACTAGATAAGGATATAGTTGGGGCGCTATGCCATTATGCCTGATTTCTACTTCAATGCCCCCCCCCTTGCCAACAACAGCTTTGGCATTTCCACCTGAATACTTGGAACAACAAGAAAGCCAATACAAGAAAGCCGTGACATGATCAGTGAGCAGCAGAAATTATTTTTCAGTGTTGTTTCTGGTTTGTGTTCCTTCCCAAATACCACTCCAGGTAAAAGGACACCATGTAGTATAAAATCAACAATTCCCTTTGGAAAGATCGCAAGTCACACAGCATAAGCAGCTGCTAAAGCTTGGAGCCCAGGCAGTATTTATATTTATGGCATAGAAATGTAATTAAGCATAGCCGGGAAACCTTGGAGCTACATCACCATATAGAAAATTGACCTACAAGTAACACTTTGTTTTCTTTTCTGCCATAATATATGTATTTTCTCATTTCCATTAAGAAATGACTGGTTCAGGATATCGAATTTCTTCTTGCGGCAGTAATCTGTCATGTTCTTGCTTTAATTTTAGAATTAATGCAGTTGCTCTTGAAGGAAATAGTTCAGCTAATGCCACAGGGACAAATAATTCTTCCAAACGTACAAATTGCAACATAACATATCGCTTATGGCCAGTGTGAGCCAATCTCCAGCTAACACACACCATTAGGGAATATTTTCACATCCTGAGTCCATCTTGACATTCTCTTACACTTAACAGCATGTGAAATTAAATACAATTACATCCACATTTCTGCTAGACCTTATAGAATTGCATAAGGCATTTGGAAATTTGCAGCAGATCCTTCATGTACAAAATAATGAAATTCAGCGAGGGGGATGTTTAAATAAATAACTATTGGAAAGCTGATCCAAGGAGGTTTAATTAAAATGCTGTGCTAATGTAATTTGAATTCTCTGCAATAAGCTATAAAGTTCATTTAAGAATTATTGCATGTCTTGCTCGAATGAATATTATAGTACAGTGTATTTATAGTGTATTGGCAGCTTTGAAAACCTTTCATTTTCCTCCAAAGATCCAGTCTCCTACATCATACTGGCGTATTGGCAAATTTTGACAGTTTGGTTTCTGATAGATTGGACTTTTGAAGCAAATTGAATGCCACACTTTAGGCCCTTCTCATGTTTTGTATTCAGCCTCTATTTGATGTTTACACTGGAAAATACTTCAGGCTCCAATGTATCTCACTGAATATGTCCACAACCTGTCCCTTCCATACATTTGTGACCTGATCTTCTGTTACCTTCCAATCTCTGATCATCGCAAGACCTCCTTCTCTACTGTTCCTATCTGCTATTCACACTCATTTCCAAACTTTCTCCTATGCATCCTCCAACCTCTGTATCTACCTACCTCAACACATCAGATTCTCACCTACAATACAAACCTTCAAAAGAAACCTGAAAAGCAACCTCTTCAGACAAGCTTACAAGCTACAGTAACCCTGCTGCCACTTTACCGCTGTATGACCAGCTTTACCTCACCTACTGTCATCTTCCCCCATCTCTTTTAGATTGCAAGTGCTCACGGGTGGTGCTATCTCCTACTGTACCAGTTTGTAACTCATTGGGGTTCCTGTTGATTTGATTTGTTTATACCCTTTTAATATGTACAACGCCATGTAATAAATGGCACTAATATTAAATAATAATAAAAGGCATACAACACTTTTCTAAGGATGTACTGTGCAGGGATAGTGTAACAAGTCCTATGTAAATTAATATCACATTGAAAGTTCACCCCTACCTATTAAACCCTCCTCACATATTAAACATAAAGATATACAAGTGAGCAAGTATATAATAAGGGATAGACCGCAATTTAATCCTCCTATCAATCACATGGATGGAGTGTAAAATGGCGACTTCCTATTTCCTATTCTTGTCTGCAATTGCGGACAAGAATAGGCATTTCTATCATAGGACTGGCTATGTGTGTTCCGCAAAATGCTGAATGCACACGGCCGGGATCTGTGTTTTGCGGATGCACAATTTTTGACCGCAAAACACATACGGTCATGTAGCCTTAGTGTGTATGCAAGGATCTTTATTGTGCTGTTAACAAGTCCTCACTCTTTGGCATCAAGAAATGATGCGGTAACAGACATTAACTTGCAGCCTATTAGGCTTCTGTACTTGGCCATTGTAGAGCCATTGCTAGGCCTCTAGAGGCTATAGCAACCATTGGCAGTTGGTGATAATGTAGCGTTTGGGGGCAATGGGAATGATGCATCTCCTTCTGAAATCACTTGAATACCACAGTTGCTATGGACTGGCATTTAATGGGTTAAAGGGCTGGGATAACAGGTTTCTCTGATTTTGGCCAATATGACAGGAGCCTGTTGTTATTAGACAGAACAGCATTAGATCCACTGCATCTGGCACTGAAAACATATGCTGGGCTACATCAGCATAGCTGTAAAAAATGTAATATTGGCAAATTGAAGGCCCCTTAATCATCACCATAGAAAAGTAAATTGACAGTTAAAGTTGTCTCATAAAGAGAAGCTTAAACTTAACCCCTGATGATCAGCTGTGCTGATTTGACTTTGGGATAGATCTAATGACATTATCCTGGCAGTTCCCTACCTCCTGAAATAGTCCTGGTGTGATTGGCAGGTGACCTATAGGGTCAGAGACACTGGTCTTGGGGACCAAGGGATTAGGAAAAAAAACAAAGTCAGTAACTGGCTGAGGTCAGGTCAGGCAATGTTTGTGTAAATATGGGACACAGAACCGAGTTCAGGGCAAGCAGCACAGGGTGAGTAAACTAAATCAGGTAGAAGTCAAGTCAGGCAGCAGAGAATCAGAGTCAGGAAATAGGTAGAGTTTGGTACATGGGCAGATAACAAAACAGCACACCTTGGTAGGGAACTAGCAAAGCTAAGAACCTTATTCCTCAGGCACCTTCCTACTGAGAAAGGTGCTTTAAAGATCCACAGTTTGACAGCCATTGTCCAGTTGAAGATTGGGAAGCATGCACTGGCCCTTTAAGAGATTGAGGGACAGCATGCTGCCTATGGGTGCATAGAGTGCAGTCCAGCAGGCCTCAGCCAGTGAGCAGTAGCAGAATTACCCTGGAGGCCAAGCCCACACAAGAGAGGGAAGGAGTGGTATGTGGGTCTGGGCCTCAAGAGTTTGAGACCTGGGATTGGTGGGTGGAGTAGCGATGACCTCAAGCTGCCACTGTAAGAGGTATTTTTGCCAGACATTTTCCCTGCAGTGGCCTGGCTAGTAAAATTTTACATTATTTTCATAATTTTACATTACATTTACAAATTAAATTTATGTAATGCAAGGATATACTACCCTAATGGATCCCTAGTTTGTCTTCCTAACTAAACATGCATGTTCAACTTGATGGAGTGTGCATGAATCATCAGTGAGGGAGGGGATAAGCTGCTGCCAGACTCCTCCGATAGCAAATTATCTCCTATGGGAGCAAAATCTTGAACATGTCAAAATCCAACATGTCCAACCCTTCTGTCCAAAGATCTGTATTTCAGACACCACCATACCCATCACCAAGTCCATGCTTATTGTACTTGTATTGTTTTATATTATGTATGTAAACCAAAGCACCATGGAATAACATTATTACTTTATAAAAATATGTTGTTGCCACAGCTGGCCAGAAGAAGTCGTGGCTAGAGAAGACCAGTGGCAATCACACAAACATAAAAGTGATATATTTTTATATTTCAAAAATGTTTGAACCCACCACTCATTGACTTAAAAATAAGCTTTTTTCTCAAAGTGTTTTACTTTATTACTGCCTGTTCTTTGGATCCAGGTGGACCATGATACATGAGGCTTTAAGTTGCTAGCAGGTTTATTATATCTCTCCTGTGACAATAACTAGCCAATTTCATTTTAATTTGGGAGTAAACTGCTCACACAGCTTTTAATGAAGCTCACTCATCAAATAGCAGATTAAGAAACAATAGGTTACATCCCATGTTTCAAGCATAGGCCTTTTATATCCACACTTTTTCTAAAAGGAAGCCGCACTTTTGTTTATATATATATATATATATATATATATATATATATATATACACAGTACAGACCAAAAGTTTGGACACACCTTCTCATTCAAAGAGTTTTCTGTATTTTCATGACTATGAAAATTGTAGATTCACACTGAAGGCATCAAAACTATGAATTAACATATGTGGAATTATATACTTAACAAAGAAGTGTGAAACAACTGAAAATATGTCTTATATTCTAGGTTCTTCAAAGTAGCCACCTTTTGCTTTGATTACTGCTTTGCACACTCTTGGCATTCTCTTGATGAGCTTCAAGAGGTAGTCACCTGAAATGGTTTTCACTTCACAGGTGTGCCCTGTCAGGTTTAATAAGTGGGATTTCTTGCCTTATAAATGGGGTTGGACCATGAGTTGTGTTGGGCAGAAGTCAGGTGGATACACAGCTGATAGTCCTACTGAATAGACTGTTAGAATTTGTATTATGGCAAGAAAAAAGCAGCTAAGTAAAGAAAAACGAGTGGCCATCATTACTTTAAATGAAGGTCAGTCAGTCCGAAAAATTGGGAAAACTTTGAAAGTGTCCCCAAGTGCAGTCGCAAAAACCATCAAGCGCTACAAAGAAACTGGCTGACATGAGGACCGCCCCAGGAAAGGAAGACCAAGAGTCACCTCTGCTGCGGAGGATAAGTTCATCCGAGTCACCAGCCTCAGAAATCGCAGGTTAACAGCAGCTCAGATTAGAGACCAGGTCAATGCCACGCAGAGTTCTAGCAGCAGACACATCTCTACAATAACTGTTAAGAGGAGACTGTGTGCAGCAGGCCTTCATGGTAAAATCACTCCATCCATGTGATTGATAGGAGGATTAAATTGCGGTCTATCCCTTATTATATACTTGCTCACTTGTATATCTTTATGTTTAATATGTGAGGAGGGTTTAATAGGTAGGGGTGAACTTTCAATGTGATATTAATTTACATAGGACTTGATACATGAGGCTTTAAGTTGCTAGCAGGTTTATTACATCTCTCCTGTGACAATAACTAGCCAATTTCATTTTAATTTGGGAGTAAACTGCTCACACAGCTTTTAATGAAGCTCACTCATCAAATAGCAGATTAAGAAACAATAGGTTACATCCCATGTTTCAAGCATAGGCCTTTTATATCCACACTTTTTCTAAAAGGAAGCCGCACTTTGTTTATATATATATATATATATATATATATATATATATATATACACAGTACAGACCAAAAGTTTGGACACACCTTCTCATTCAAAGAGTTTTCTGTATTTTCATGACTATGAAAATTGTAGATTCACACTGAAGGCATCAAAACTATGAATTAACATATGTGGAATTATATACTTAACAAAGAAGTGTGAAACAACTGAAAATATGTCTTATATTCTAGGTTCTTCAAAGTAGCCACCTTTTGCTTTGATTACTGCTTTGCACACTCTTGGCATTCTCTTGATGAGCTTCAAGAGGTAGTCACCTGAAATGGTTTTCACTTCACAGGTGTGCCCTGTCAGGTTTAATAAGTGGGATTTCTTGCCTTATAAATGGGGTTGGACCATGAGTTGTGTTGGGCAGAAGTCAGGTGGATACACAGCTGATAGTCCTACTGAATAGACTGTTCGAATTTGTATTATGGCAAGAAAAAAGCAGCTAAGTAAAGAAAAACGAGTGGTCATCATTACTTTAAGAAATGAAGGCAGTCAGTCCGAAAAATTGGGAAAACTTTGAAAGTGTCCCCAAGTGCAGTTGCAAAAACCATCAAGCGCTACAAAGAAACTGGCTGACATGAGGACCGCCCCAGGAAAGGAAGACCAAGAGTCACCTCTGCTGCGGAGGATAAGTTCATCCGAGTCACCAGCCTCAGAAATTGCAGGTTAACAGCAGCTCAGATTAGAGACCAGGTCAATGCCACACAGAGTTCTAGCAGCAGACACATCTCTACAATAACTGTTAAGAGGAGACTGTGTGCAGCAGGCCTTCATGGTAAAATAGCTGCTAGGAAACCACTGGTAAGGACAGGCAACAAGCAGAATAGACTTGTTTGGGCTAAAGAACACAAGGAATGGACATTAGACCATCAGTTTTGCACATCTAGAGACTGAAATTCTTGCCCATTCTTCCTTGCAAAACAGCTCAGGCTCTTTGAGGTTGGATGGAGAGTGTTTGTGAACAGCAGTTTTCAGCTCTTTCCACATATTCTCAATTGGATTCAGGTCTGGACTTTGACTTGGCCATTCTAAGACCTGGATACGTTTATTTTTGAACCATTCCATTGTAGATTTTGCTTTATGTTTGGGATCATTGTCTTGTTGGAAGATAAATCTCCATCCTAGTCTCAGGTCTTTTGCAGACTCCAACAGGTTTTCATCCAGAATGGTACTGTATTTGGCTCCATCCATATTCCCATCAATTTTAACCATCTTCCCTGTCCCTGCTGATGAAAAGCAGGCCCAAACCATGATGCTGCCACCACCATGTTTGACAGTGGGGATGGTGTGTTCAGGCTGATGAGCTGTGTTGCTTTTACACCAAACATATCGTTTTGCATTGTTTCCAAAAAGTTCGATTTTGGTTTCATCTGACCAGAGCACCTTCTTCCACATGTTTGGTGTGTCTCCCAGGTGGCTTGTGGCAAACTGTAAACAAGACTTTTTAATGGATATCTTTGAGAAATGGCGTTCTTCTTGCCACTCTTCCATAAAGGCCAGATTTGTGAAGTGTTCGACTGATTGTTGTCCTATGGACAGACTCTCCCACCTCAGCTGTAGATCTCTGCAGTTCATCCAGAGTGATCATGGGCCTCTTGGCTGCATCTCTGATCAGTCTTCTCCTTGTTTGAGATGAAAGTTTAAAGAGACGGCCGGGTCTTGGTAGATACTCCTTCCATTTCAATATGATCGCTTGCACAGTGCTCCTTGGGATGTTTAAAGCTTGGGAAATCTTTTGGTATCCAAATCCGGCTTTAAACTTCTCCACAACAGTATCACGGACCTGCCTGGTATGTTCCTTGGTCTTCATGATGCAGAACCCTGAGACTATCACAGAGCAGGTGCATTTATACGGAGACTTGATTACACACAGGTGGATTCTATTTATCTTCATCAGTCATTTAGGACAACATTGGATCATTCAGAGATCCTCAATGAACTTCTGGAGTGAGGTTTCTGAACTGAAAGTAAATGGTCCGAATAATTTTGCACGCCCCACTTTTCAGTTTTATTATTACAAAAAAAGTTTAAATGATCCAATAAATTACGTTCCACTTCACAATTGTGACCCACTTGTTAATTCTTCACCAAAAATTTAAAATGTTATATCTTTTTGTTTGAAGCCTGAAATGTGGCAAAAGGTTGAAAAGTTCCAGGGGGCCGAATACTTTTGCAAGGCACTGTATATATAGTCACTGTATCAACTAAAACTTATTTGATATTTGATAATAAAAAGCTGAAATATACTATAGTGAACAATGAAAAATGGATAAGTGAGGAGACCTTGATCTGAATAGGTGAACAATGTGGTTTTCAGCTTTATAAGTCAGTCCTTTTATACTGCTACCCTCAGTACAGCATGATGTTCTCGCAGTCGTGGTGCCCACTCCTTTAGTCCTTACCATTGTTTATTTGTATTTTTGCTTCGAAAATCCTTGACAATTCTAATAAACCTTTTATAAGCGGTAGTGTTTCCTTTGTGTACATGACTGGTACACTCTGTGCCGCTATTGTCAGAACCAGGACATTGCGTTCTTACAAGCTGACGTCTAATGCGCTAGTTATGTGATTTCCATATAACTTCTCCATTTGATTCTGGCAGATCTATAATATGTAACATAGTAACATAATTTAAATGTCTTTTTCAAACAAATTAAACTAAATTCATTGAAAAGCAAAGTAGAGCTGGAGTGGTTTCAAAAATAGGCGATGTAATGAATGGAATAGGTTGACTGCAGTAGCCATATAGAATGAATATTGAGGCTAGTTAGTTTGAAAAAAAATGATGGCTGACCTAATAACTAATATATATATATATATATATATATATATATATATATATATATATACACACACACATACATACAGTATATATATATATATATATTAGAGATGAGCGAATCATGCAAAATTTTATTCGCCGAACATTCGCCAAACTTTTCCTAAGATTCGTATATTCGACAAATAGATTTGTTGAATTTGCGTACAAAATACAGTACAGACCAAAAGTTTGGACACCTTCTCGTTCAAAGAGTTTTCTGTATTTTCATGACTATGAAAATTGTAGATTCACACTGAAGGCATCAAAACTATGAATTAACACATGTGGAATTATATACTTAACAAAAAAGTGTGAAACAACTGAAAATATGTCTTATATTCTAGGTTCTTCAAAGTAGCCACCTTTTTGCTTTTATTACTGCTTTGCACACTCTTGGCATTCTCTTGATGAGCTTCAAGAGGTAGTCACCTGAAATGATATTCCAACAGTCTTGAAGGAGTTCCCAGAGATGCTTAGCACTTGTTGGCCCTTTTGCACCCCCACACTATCACACCTCCTCCTTCATGCTTCACGGTGGGAACCAGGCATGTAGAGTCCATCCGTTCACATTTTCTGCGTCGCACAAAGACACGGTGGTTGGAACCAAAGATCTCAAATTTGGACTCAGATTTCACAGATTTCGACTGGTCTAATGTCCATTCCTTGTGTTCTTTAGCCCAAACAAGTCTCTTCTGCTTGTTGCCTGTCCTTAGCAGTGGTTTCCTAGCAGCTATTTTACCATGAAGGCCTGCTGCACACAGTCTCCTCTTAAAAGTTGTTGTAGAGATGTGTCTGCTGCTAGAACTCTGCGTGGCATTGACCTGGTCTCTAATCTGAGCTGCTGTTAACCTGCGATTTCTGAGGCTGGTGACTCGGATGAACTTATCCTCCGCAGCAGAGGTGACTCTTGGTCTTCCTTTCCTGGGGCGGTCCTCATGTCAGCCAGTTTCTTTGTAGCGCTTGATGGTTTTTGCGACTGCACTTGGGGACACTTTCAAAGTTTTCCCAATTTTTCGGACTGACTGACCTTCATTTAAAGTAATGATGGCCACTCGTTTTTCTTTACTTAGCTGCTTTTTTCTTGCCATAATACAAATTCTAACAGTCTATTCAGTAGGACTATCAGCTGTGTATCCACCTGACTTCTGCCCAACACAACTCATGGTCCCAACCCCATTTATAAGGCAAGAAATCCCACTTATTAAACCTGACAGGGCACACCTGTGAAGTGAAAACCATTTCAGGTGACTACCTCTTGAAGCTCATCAAGAGAATGCCAAAAGTGTGCAAAGCAGTAATCAAAGCAAAAGGTGGCTACTTTGAAGAACCTAGAATATAAGACATATTTTCAGTTGTTTCACACTTTTTTGTTAAGTATATAATTCCACATATGTTAATTCATAGTTTTGATGCCTTCAGTGTGAATCTACAATTTTCATAGTCATGAAAATACAGAAAACTCTTTGAACGAGAAGGTGTGTCCAAACTTTTGGTCTGTACTGTATATGTAATTATATGGCTTTTAGCGAACATTCGCGCACTAATAACGAATGTTCAGGTAAAAAAGGTACGCAACCTCTTTGAACACGTACGCATGAGCGTACAAATTGCGTACGAAAATGACGGCTTTGTTGGAGAGGAATGGTGGAGCAAGAGGAACGCTCTGAGTCTGACTCCTGGCTACATATGGATACTGTATCAGCAGATGACAGCAGATCATCCGGCTGAGACTGAGATGAGCGTGCCATCCACTCCACTACCTCATCCAATTTCTCCTCCACTACAATTTTGCGCCTTGGTTGGTTAGCCTAGTGGAACAACGGCCAAGTATTGCGAATACTACTAGTAGATGCTTTGTAGAGCTAGTAGAGCTGTGGGCAAAAGGAACTGTACAGATAGGGGAGGTGGCATCACCCACAGCAACCAATCAGAGCACATATATCATTACTGCAGCAGCTTAGAAAGTGAAAGAACACATCTGATTGGTAGCTAAGGGAACAGTTTACTTAGTAGTCCCTAATAGCACCAAATGTATAACAATGGCACAACATAGGGGGCAGATTGAGATTCCGTATTTATAGTTAATTTAGCGAGAAAGAAAGAGATTATAATGGCTAATCTACCATCAAGTTAAAATAATAGAGATTCTATTTTGTCAAAATCAGCCAGCCCTAATAGAAAGTCACTATTCATCAAAGGGTCAGGCAGGAAGGGGAGTGACATATAATGACAAACACCTGAGTGAGCCATAAGCTCTAATTTAGGCTTTATTTGCACACATCATCTACAAATACTGTTGAAGTAAAAGCCTATTTATCAGTAATCTAATACATGACAGTGTGCACAGTCTGTAGGACCTGTGCTTGTATGGGGTCATGTCTTTTATCAGCATTACAAACTCCTGGCTACATATGGATACTGTATCAGCAGATGACAGCAGATCATCCGGCTGAGACTGAGATGAGCGTGCCATCCACTCCACTACCTCATCCAATTTCTCCTCCACTACAATTTTGCGCCTTGGTTGGTTAGCCTAGTGGAACAACGGCCAAGTATTGCGAATACTACTAGTAGATGCTTTGGCTACAGTTCCTTTGGCACTGCTGTCCTGTGCCACCTTCTTTTTTTTTTAGAGCTCAAGGTCTGGCTGGACCCCTTTTGCTTATCCATTCCAGACATTTTTCAATTCACTCTGTGGCCCTGCAGCTGGCCTTTGTCCCTGTATCTCCCTGTCTCTCCCTGTCCCTCTCTCCCTGCCTGATTAATTACTAGCCCTGTACTGGCCCTGCACTTGCCCTGCAGTATCCCTGATATGTGTAATATGGATTCCCAAAGCAATTACGCCCCAATTTTCAGAAAACAGGTCTCAGTCTCTCAGAACTTCACACACAGTGCTTCTGCTCGTCTCAGCAGTAGCAGCAGAAGTGATGCGTCACTGGCTTACCGAGCCTGAGCCAATCAGAGAAAGCCCTGCACACTAAGTCAGGTGACCGCTTTCTTCCCAGGCTTTTGCGCACGATAATGAACAAACAGTAAAAGTTTGTTAATGAATTGAATTCGTACGCAACAGCGTATAGAGTAACTTATACGTAGCAATAGCGTATAATTTATAGGCTAACTACGTAGCGAATGCGTTCAAAGCCGAAGCGAATCACCTAATATTCGGATTCGCTTCGCAGCTGAAAATTTCCAAGATTCGATACGAATCAACGAAATGACAAATCGTTTTGCTTGTCTCTAATATATATATATTAATATAGAGATCTCTCCATTGATGTATTGATAACCAGAATTGCGACAATCACAAAGGGACATCCTCCATGTCCACAGGACAGTTGGTTCAACACAAGGGAGGTTTTGGTAGTGAATTAACTGAATAAGCTTAAAAAGGCCTGGTCTTTGTTGGAGGTAATAATAATACAGGTTGTATGTGCTAGATTTCTGGAACTGGGTTGTTAATCCAGAGACTGCTTCTGACTGACATATAAGCTTTTGGGAATTCATTTATTTCATGAGCTGAATATTGTCTTCTGCTTCCTAGTGTTTTTACTCTTCTCTGGATCCACACTATATAAAAGTAGGTTGAAGTAGGTGGACTTGTATCTCTTTTTGAATTTTACTATGTTATTAAATAAAATAAAAATCATCGATTAATAAGAGACTTCTGCTTAAAGGGGTGGTCCAGGGGAAAAAATCACAGGATACCCCAGAGTTGCAGGCAGGTGATGCATAGGTGGTGGGCACAGACAGGTGACTTGGTCAGTTGACTTCCTCTACAGCTTCTACCTTACCCCCACCCTTTCCAGAACAAGAGGAGACATAAAGTGTGTTATAAATAATGCCAGCCATGCCGGTACAGATGCTTCACCACAAGCTCTCTGTTTTTCCCTCACAGCATCCTGGCCACCTTCCCTGCTTGCTAGGGATCTCGGCACGCCAGGATGACAGGAGCCTACGCAGCATCATCACAGTTGCCCAGTCTATGCCACAGTTAGCACCAAGGTAATTCCCATCTTACTCTCAGAGGCTGTGGCCTGAACCCTTGCTGCTAGCCCCCAACCCAACACTACTGCCGTTACCATCAATGCCAAGGATCTGTCCACCATGCTGATTGTGGGCAGATCCCTGGTAAGAATATATGGAAGTAAAATGTTAGCTGTATAGAAGAGCTGTGGGCAAAAGGAACTGTACAGATAGGGGAGGTGGCATCACCCACAGCAACCAATCAGAGCACATATATCATTACTGCAGCAGCTTAGAAAGTGAAAGAACACATCTGATTGGTAGCTAAGGGAACAGTTTACTTAGTAGTCCCTAATAGCACCAAATGTATAACAATGGCACAACATAGGGGGCAGATTGAGATTCCGTATTTATAGTTAATTTAGCGAGAAAGAAAGAGATTATAATGGCTAATCTACCATCAAGTTAAAATAATAGAGATTCTATTTTGTCAAAATCAGCCAGCCCTAATAGAAAGTCACAATTCATCAAAGGGTCAGGCAGGAAGGGGAGTGACATATAATGACAAACACCTGAGTGAGCCATAAGCTCTAATTTAGGCTTTATTTGCACACATCATCTACAAATACTGTTGAAGTAAAAGCCTATTTATCAGTAATCTAATACATGACAGTGTGCACAGTCTGTAGGACCTGTGCTTGTATGGGGTCATGTCTTTTATCAGCATTACAAACTATGGGGTCATTTACTAACCTGAAAAATGGCTAAATTAGGTGTATTTTAGGCGCAGATGGCGACTGCGACTTCGTCCCGCTCACGCCAGGTCTAAAATAGTGGGAGTGGCATGGAGGCCCGTCTCATTCATCATTTTCTACACCTGGAGGTGTATTTTAGGCGCAGATGGCGACTGCGACTTCGTCCCGCTCACGCCAGGTCTAAAATAGTGGGAGTGGCATGGAGGCCCGTCTCATTCATCATTTTCTACACCTGGTATAGGAATAGAAAATGGTCTAAATGTATAACAGCTCGGAAGCTGGCTTACATTTAGAAGCGGCGGTGGATTTGCGGAAGTTTGGGATTCACTGCCAGCACAGAGCTTTATTAAGATTGGCGTCTAAAACTCTGGTCATAATAAATGTGCCTCTATGTTACTGTGTTACTAGTCTTACTGAACCCCTGCTATTATTATAATATTTTTCTTTTTCATTGTAGTCTCCATACTTGTATAATATCTTGTATGCTATAGAACAATGTAAAGACAATGCTGATGGATAGGTTCAGCTTAACCCTTACACTCCCAGCGCCGTACATGTACAGTGCTCTGATCGGGTGGGAGCAGGAGCTACACTCGACCGATCAGCTGCAGGGGTCCGGCAGTGGCCGGTGCATTAACCCTCAAACTGCCGCGGTCAGTCGACTGTGCGATGTCGGCGCTGGGAGGAAGAGCTCATCGGGTCCCCGCGATGCTGTGACGGGAACCCGATGGCAGGGAAGGCAGCCCGTGAGATTCAGCCCCCTGGATCTCACAGACAGGAAGCTGTAAGTGTATTACACTGTATAATACACTTACAGTCAATGCATTACAATACAGAAGTATTGTAATGAATTGTGCAGGGGATCAGACCCCCAAAAGTTGAAGTCCCAGACTGGGACAAAAAAAGATAAAGTTTAAAAAAAAAAAAAGTTTCAAGTAAAAAAAAAAAAAAAAAGTCATTTTCCCAAAATAAAGTAAAAAAAAAAATTGTAAATAGGGAAAAAAAGAAAAGCAGGCATATTAGGTATCGCCGCGTCCGTATCGACTGGCTCTATAAAAATGTCACATGACCCACCCTGCTAGGTAAACGCCGTAAAAAATAAAAACAATGCACAAAAAGCCATTTTCTGATCACCTTGTCTCACAAAAAGTGTAATAATGCCTTGGATTTAAGGTGAAAAGTGGCTCGGTACTGAAAGGGTTAAAGGAGACATACCAGAATAAACGTAAACAAGCTTTCCAGCTGTTTTCGGCAGCCACTGGCACAGGAAAGAAAATGGGGGATGAATCCCAAAGTCGAAGGCTACAACCACTGTGTAGCGGCCATGCCAGGTTACTGTAGCTGAGCTCACATTGAAGTAAATGGAAGCTGAGCTGCGGTATGCCAGCATGGCCACTGCACAGAGTTGGAGCCTTCTGTTTCCAGTTCCCCTCCATTGTTTTGTGTCCGCTGATTGGTGGGAGTGCAGGGTGTCAGATCCTCACTGAAATTATATTGATGAGCGATCATAAGGATAGGTCATCAATATCTACAGAATTGGAAAACCCTTTTAAGACTATGGGGGAGATTTATCAAACTGGTGTAAAGTAGAAATGGCTTAGTTTCCCATAGTAACCAATTAGATTCCACCTTTTAATTTTTCAAAGCCCCTTTGGAAAATGAAAGGTGGAATCTGATTGGTTGCTATGGGCAACTAAACCAGTTGTTCTTTACAATATTTTGATAAATTAAACCAGCTTTATATCTTACTATGATGAGTTATGATTGCCTAGTGTAACAAACTCAAAGCCTGTGACTGCATTACTGAAAATGTGCTGAAAAAGTTGCCTACTTCTCTTTCTGTCAGGTGCAGTGTTATCAAGTGTTGTTTAGGATATGTTCACATGTACATTTTTTTTAAATTCGGTAGTCTGTTCCAGCAGGAAGAACAGACTACCAGCAGCCTAATGGTACCAGCCTGCAGCCGCCCCAGAGCCAGACCCTCAATTTAGAAGGTCCGGTTCTGCGGGTACCCGGCTCTTCCCGGCACCCCTGGTGGCGGTGGGTGCCGAGGTAATAGATGTTGGGGTTAGTGCTGGCCTGCCATACCGGCAAGCACTAAGCCCAGTATTAGTAATCAGGGCCGTCAGTAGATAGCCGTGATTACTAAAACTGTAGTATTGTAAAAAAAAATACACACACACAAGTATAAAACATTTTATTGAAATAAACACTCCCCAGACCCCTGTTTGACCATTTTATTTAAAAAAAAAAAAAAGCTGGTCCGACGTAGTCCACCGAATCCGACGTAGTCCTCTGCATTCACGACCCTGAAAATAGAAAACAAACACACAAACACGGACCACTTACCTCTTCCTGCAGTGGGATAATACACACATCGATGTCACTGTACAGGGATAACAAACACAGTGATGTCACCGTACAGAGATAATAGTACAGAGATAATAAACACAGTGATGTCACCGTACAGAGATAATAAATATCAGATCAACACATTGTGCCCCCATCAGACCTCAGGTCAGCGTCTTGTGCCCCCATCAGACCTCAGGTCAGCCTCTTGTGCCCCCATCAGACCTCAGGTCAGCCTCTTGTGCCCCCATCAGACCTCAGGTCAGCGTCTTGTGCCCCCATCAGACCTCAGGTCAGCCTCTTGTGCCCCCATCAGACCTCAGGTCAGCCTCTTGTGCCCCCATCAGGTCAGTGTCTTGTGCCCCCCTCAGACCTCAGGTCAGTGTCTTGTGCCCCCGTCAGACCTCAGATCAGCCCACCCAGCCACTTTAAAAAAATCATACTTACCTGTTCTGGCCGCCGCCGCTGTCCTCAGGTTCCCCACTCCACTCTCTTGCCTGCCGGCGCTCACTATGACCTGACGCTGCGTCAGGTCATAGTGCGCGTCAGGGAAGACGGTGGAGCGCGGAACCAGTGAGGACAGCGGCGGCCCAGAACAGGTAAGTATGATTTTTTTTTTAAGTGGCTGGGACCTGGGTGGGCTGATCTGAGGGGGGTGCGGGGGCCCTGGCAGCGCGGCAGCACGGCAGCCCGATATTAGAACATGGGCAACGCATGATGCGCGCGCCATGTTCTAAGTATCGGACTGCAAGAAAACTCGGTATCGAGCTTCGGTACCGCACTAGGTACCGAAACCGTACGAGTTTTCGATATATTGTGCAACCCTACAGGGCAGGAGGCACGTTACAGGGCAGGGGGCAAGGTACAGGGCAGAAAGCATGGTACAGGGAAGGAGGCACGTTACAGGGCAGGGGGCAAGGTACAGGGCAGAAAGCATGGTACAGGGCAGGGGGCAAGGTACAGCGAAGGAGGCACATTACAGGGCAGGGGGCAAGGTACAGGTCAGGAAGCACGGTAAGGGCAGGAGGCACGTTACAGCGAAGGAGGCACATTACAGGGCTGGGGCACGGTACAGGGGAAGGAGGCACGGTACAGGGCAGGGGGCACGGTACAGGCCAGGGGGGGCACGGTACAGGCCAGGGGGGCACGGTACAGGCCAGGGGGGGCACGGTACAGGCCAGGGGGGCACGGTACAGGCCAGGGGGGGCACGGTACAGGCCAGGGGGGCACGGTACAGGCCAGGGAGGGCACAGTACAGGCCAGGGGGGCAAGTACAGGGCAGGGGGGCACAATACAGGGCAGGGGGGCACAATACAGGCAGGGAGCGGCACAATACAGGCAGGGAGGGGCACAATACAGGGCAGGGGGGGCACAATACAGGGCGGGGGGCACAATACCGGGCAGGGGGGCACAATGCAGGGGGGGGGCACAATACAGGGCAGGGGGGGGGCACAATACAGGGCGGGGGGGCACAATACAGGGCGGGGGGGGCACAATACAGGGCGGGGGGGCACAATACAGGGCGGGGGGGGCACAATACAGGGCAGGGGGGGCACAATACAGGGCAGGGGGGGGGGCACAATACAGGGCAGGGGGGGGGGGGGGCACAGACTGAGTGACTAAGTTACCATATCTGGCATAGCCAGACACAACCGGGCACCCCTTCTCTATAATGGCTGGTTTCTGGCATAAATGCTTGCTTTCTGCTGGATAAATACCGCTTAATGTTCTGGCAGAGTAACATACTGCAAAATGTAGATGTGAACCTACTCTTACCTTATCCAAGTTAGGATGCAGATGTTAATATATTTGAATCCACATGCAAGGTCTCCAATGAGATTTATAGGGGTTATATAAATTCAGTCTGGTAGGCCTCTAAACTTGAGAGAACATGTCTATCTCTGTTTTAATTCTGTTGAACCATCTAATGTGTGTGGACCTCCTAATTCTCCCTGATTCTTTTTTTCCCAGGGGGGATAAGCCATTGCCAAAGGTATCTTTCAATAATATGAATACCCTGCTCCCTATTGAGAGCACATGCAAGTCAGCTGAGCCAAACATGCATGTGTATGGTTTGGGTCAGGGCAGAAAGATGTAGGCCAAGATAGCTGAGAACTGTCTAATGTGTATGGCCAGTCTTAGGCAAATTAATATGCAAAATAACATAGTAACAAGTACCAAATAGAACAAAATAACAGGCAAATATGTTCTTTTCAGAAAGGAGAAGGAAAATTCATAAAATGACATGTGCAGATAAATGCCAACAGACTTGAATGGATCAATTCATATAATAATGTTTTAGGTAACCAAATGTTTAAGTCATTCCATGAAAATCAGTTCTGGTTGAATTACAGGCTAACAGGGCAGCCATGTAAATTTCCGTAGCCGTTCCTTATTTGTATGTGGTGGTGTGAGTAATTAACAGCAGGGTGCTATGCCTGGAGGATATTAGTGTTCTAGCTCACATGGAAATTCCTATGAGAGATACACAGCCTTTTATAGTGAAAGTCATGATCAGCACATTTGACATAGACTTATTCTGCATGTGTAATTAAAGTGCTGAAAATTGCAAATGCTTCTTATGTAATCATGAAAACTTTGATTGAGATCAACATAACAGTGATAGATTCTGCGAAAATGCTGACAGCCTCATACAGTTTATCGACTTTCGTATGACAAGAACATTAATTTACATTGCCTGCTATGCGCAGAAAACCTCCAGCGAGTGAACACGCTTTAAATATTAAAGCTTAGATACTCAGATTTGCACATGGAATGGAAAAAAGAATTTTATTATTTTGATATGTTGAAACCTTAGATGTCTGAAGCATTCACCATATAGCCTGTATTACGATATTTAATCCACAAAACAAGTGAACTATACATTGTGGGTGTACAGAGAGTGTATGGAGTGGGCCTATAAGCTGAGACTGCTCCATGCATGTTTGGTACCGGCTGTGTTACATAGCTGGCACCCACCAGGATTGGAAATAATTAAACCCCTCAGATGCCACAGTCAATAGCGACTGCGCCATAGGCAGAGGGATTTGGGTTCCCTCTGTCCCCCGATCAGCCCCCTAAGATGCAGTTGTGGGTTGCCGAGCAGATGTCATGACAGAGGTTATTGTGTTAAGCATACCATGGTGAGATTCATATTACTCACTACTAGTGATGAGCAAGCATGCTCGAGTCCCCTCCCCGCATGTTTCTTCACTGTAATGCATTCACTGTAATGGCATTACAGTTATTGGCGGGCCAGGAACGCGTCATTGGGTGCTATATAGCACCCGGTGACATGTGACCCGGCTCAGTCTTAGTCAGGGAGAGCTGAGGGACAGATAGTGTAGGGATAGAAATTGGCTAGGCAGGGCTAGTTTTTCTGCTGAAAAGACCCAAAAGCCCTTTAAGGGCTATTATATCTGTCTGCAATATATTTTTTTGGGGGAGGGGGGGGCAAGAATTGCGCAAGGTTGCCTGACCTAAACACCACCTGAGCAGCGTGTGCATTATAACGTTTCTGACATCCATTGTCATTTTTTCTGCCGCTAATCAGGGCGACATTACCTGCGCTGCGTTTGCTGTATAACGTTTGCACAAGGAGGGACAGATAGTGTAGGGATAGGATTTGGCTAGGCAGGGCTAGTTGTTCTATTTAAAAGACCCAAAGGTCCTTTTAAGGACTATTGTTATATCTGGCTGCAATATTTTTTTTTCATGGGGGGGGCAAAATTAGCGCAAGTTTTCCTGACCTAAACACCACCTGCCCAGCGTGTACATTATAACTTTTTTGTATCCTATATACCTGACATCCGGTGTCATTTTTTTTCTGCCTCTAATCAAGGTGACATTACCTGTGCATTTTATGTTTCTGTATCCTATATACCTGACATCCAGTGTAATTTTTTCTGCTGCTAATCAAGGCGACATTACCTGTGTTGCGTGTGCATTATAAAGTTTCTGTATCCTATATACCTGACATCCGGTGTCATTTTTCCTTATAATTTTTGGCAGCACTTGCGCTTTATGTACAAGTAAATATATGTTTCCTAACAATATTTCCTCTAAAATCAATGTTATATTTTGTTTTGGGGGTATTCAGGGGCGTTGCTAGGGTGTCAAAAGATCCGGGGCCCCAGCCCCAATGAATATGGCCCAGTTCTCTAAGTCGACCCCCCCCCCTCCCCACACACCACACTTTCCTGTACTCACTATACAGCAGCACATACCTCACATCCAGGGCCTCCAGGTGACGTCTCCTCTGATGTAGATCTTTTCTGTCATCATCTTCTACATTCGGTCTGGACAACTTCTCTCAGCCGCCCGTCTCTGCAGAGTGTGACACACAGACATTTTAGCTTCCTCACTTTTCTTTCATCCCTAATCTGGAGTCCTAAGGCTACATGCACACGACAGTGAAAAATGGACATGTGATGGACGTTTTTTTCAACGGCCCTCACACGTCTGTTTTAAGACCAATGGTAGTATATGGGGTTATTCACACTGTCGTTTTTTGATGGTCAGTGAAAAACGGACGTCAAAAAATAGAACATGTTCTGTCTTGTGCGTTTTTAACTGACCGACTACCCCCCATACAATTGAATGGGTCTGTTTTTAACGTCCATTTCTCAGAAAGGCATTAGTGAATAAAACATCCGGTAAAAATGTCCGTCGTGTGCATGTAGCCTAACTTTGTTATCCTGCTGCTCGCTGTGCTCCCCAATACCACTAAATACTGTCCTGAAGAAATATGAGTGTCCCCATAGAGCTCCTCAAAGTCCCACCAATTGTAATTCCCTTCTAGAATGCCCTCATTAGTAATATTGCCCCTACAGTGCCCCAACCGTGATAGTGCTCCCCAACAGTGCCCCCATTAGTAGAAGAGCCCTCCAGTATTAATAATGCCCTCACAGAGCCCCCAGTAGAAATAAGGCCCCCTTATTGTTCCCCAAGTGGTAATAACGTTCTCTAAAGACCCCTCAGTAGTAATAAAGCCCCCATAGTGCTCTTAGTAGAAATAAGGCGGATCCATAAGTCCCCCTATAGAGCCCCCAGTAGTAATAAGAACGCCTAATGTCCCCTGGATTTATAATACCTCTACAGTCCCCCCTGAAGTGCCGCCAGTATTTATATTGCCCTCTACTGTTACGCCTGAAGTGCCCCCATTATTTATACTCCTCCCTGTAGTGCCCTCCGAAATTCCTCAGCCCCTCCACCATACAGCCCCATGTAAATAATAATATTCTCCCTCCCTCTGCTGTCCCATGTAAATGACATGACACCATCTCTCCAAAATACAGTCCCATGTAAACATCACCATGCCCCTGCCACCTCCAACATTCAGTCCCATTTAAATAACACCCCTTCCTTCAGCCCTAACCACAACTCCCAGCATCGGTTTCCCTCTCACTTACCCCTTCTCATGCTGCAGACTTCATCACAGCTTCTTCCCCAACTTCTCTTCACTCCTCAGCGCTATCCACTCCTGCACTGGTCACATGACAGTAACATCATCACAGGTCCTTCTCAACAACATCCTATTGCACTGGTCACATAAATTGACCAGTGCACAGATCTAGTTTTGGGCTCTGAGCATCTCCAAAACAGTAGATCTTGCAAGTTGTTCCTGTTATGACGTGGTTAGTACCTAAAATGTGGGAAACCCATGAACCAGCGAGAGGGTTATGGGTGCCCAAGGCTTTTTGATATGTATGGGGTTCAAAGGCTAGCCTATCTGTTCTGATCCCACAGAAGTGCTACTATGGCGCAAAATGTTTAAAAGGTTAATACTAGCTAAGATAGAAACTTGAGGGAACACACAATCAGGGCCAGTTTTAGACGAAGTGTGGCCTTGGGCAAAATTGAAAGTGGGGCCCCAAATCATGAAATATTGAACCAGAAGTCTGACAGGACTTTGTAGGCACAGACAGTGGTTGCAACCACAGCAGCTGATTGTAGATTGCCACATTATCTCTTATCTTTAGCCTTTTTACTGTATGCTGGTGATCCTGCAGGCTCTTTGGGTTTGTTCACAGTATTTTCTGTGCTTAAAAAAACCCAATGCAGAATCTGCATCAGGTTTTTTTAGATGTGTTTTTTTTCTGATACATTTTTAACACAGGGGCGCAGGACCTGCGCAGCCTAGTATCAGAGAACATGGAGCGCGCTGCTGTAAGCGCAGGACTCTCACACAGGGGGCGCAGGACGCTCACACAGGGGGCATGGGACGCTCACACAGGGGGCGCAGGACGCTCACACAGGGGGTGCAGGACGCTCACACAGGGGGCGCAGGACGCTCACACAGCAGCCCTGCACCCCCCTCCTCCACAGACACTGCTGCATGCCTTTTACTGGATGGACTTACCGGCCAGAGAGGAAACAGGCCAGGTGCTTTCATAAGAGAGGGTCCTGGGGGCAGCCAGCAGTCCAGGAGCTGAGGTCAGAACCAGCAGAAGGCCGAGTCATCCGAATCTGGTTTGGGCCTCCAGCCTGGAGAAAGTGCAGGCAAAGGATGGAGGCGGAGCTATGTTAGCTATGCCCACACCGAACATCCGATGTCTGTGCCAGCAGGATGCTAACATAGACAGTGCAGTCTTGGAGGTCCGATGAGAAGGGGATACTGTGGGTGGTTGACAGCAGCGGAGCGCTGCAACAGAGAGCCAGGCAGAGAGTGGGGGAAGGAAAAAAGGCTCCCACTGTCCCTCACTTAACTTTCAGACAGCAGGGGGCCCCTTTTGGAGAGGGGGCCCTGGCCAATTGCCCTGTTTCCCATCCCCCACCCCCCAACACCAGCCCTGCACACAATGCATCATGATGCTTTGATCTATGGTCCACTGGAAAATTGTTGGGGCCTAACATTCATGTGGATATTACTCTAACATGCACGACCTACCTTAGCATTGCTGCAGACCAAATACATACAAGGTTATTCCCTAATGCCAGAATTATCCTTCAGTAGGACAATGCATCCTTCCACACTGGAAAAACTGCAGAAAAGGGTTTAAGGCCAAAGTTGCCAGATCTCAATCCGATCAAGCATCTGTGGAAAAACAAGATTGATCTTTTTACATTTTCTTTATACTGGACCACTATTGGGCAAATTACTGGGAATGAGTGTTCTTATGACTAATTGCCCTGATCACTCGATGAATGAGCAAACACTCGTTCATTGGGTGAAATAGTCATTTATGCTGACACCAAAATCATCATTTCTGGGCAGCAGATTGTGCTGTGTAAACAGTGATGAGAATGGTAGCAATTAGAGATGAGGAAGCATGCTTGGCCGAGCATGCTCGGGAGCAATTTTCGAGTAGTAGCGTACGCATCTTCTAATCTGTATGCTAATGCATACACATCTTGTAATTTGTACGCATTAGCGTACAAATTTATAAGATGCGTACACATTAGAAGATACGTATGCATTAGCAGACAGATTATAAAATGCGTACGCTACTACTCGAAAATTGCTCCCGAGCATGCTCGGCCGAGCATGCTCGCTCATCTCTAGTAGCGATCGCTCATTCCCATACAGAGGAGGTGATTGATCAGGAAAGAACGATTCCTTCTCAATCATTTCATGCTCAGTCGGCGTGTGTAAATATACCTTAAGGCTCCATCTTACAATTTTAAAAGATTTGCTGCTAACATCTTGTAGCCAGATACCACAGGTCACCTTTAAAGGTCTTATAGAATAAGTGCCTTGATGGGTCAGAGCTGTTTTTGCAGCACAAGGTAGACCTATGCAATATTAGGCAGACGGTTTAATTCTTATGGTTGGTTGGTGTACTTGTTATTGAAATAACCCCACTTATATGTCCATTTGTTCTGATATTATAACAGAGGCTGCTTTATGATAGTTTGAGTCTGGTGTTCTTCAGGCAAAATACAGGCTGCCATATGTAATATTGTACCACTCTGCATAACGCTGATGGATTTCAAGGGCAGCAGCAAGAAAATGGAATTCCCATCAGTGTCAGATTGCACTCCCTTATAGCTTTACTTCCATCAATAGATACATATTAAGGATTTGCTGTTTATTCAGTTCTTTAACAAATAGCTCTGGAGTGAACCTTCAAGGCGGTGCAGGCAGTTCATATTCTAGCCAAGCCTGTCTACCCACATGAAGGTCATCTTAGATATGTGTCTCAGATAGCAATCACTCAGTGTAGGGTAGTCATCACACAACAAGCATAGCGTAAACCAGAAGGAAAGCAATAAATGAAGCAATGGTTTGAAATCCATTTAAGTAACTTGCACATCCCAGTTACTAATTTAAAAGAAGAAAATGAACATCACTGGAGCAGAGACAATGCTTCCTGTTGTTTGCAATAACAGTACCAGTAAACGCCTTTATAGGAGATAGTAGTGTGTTTGGTAACCCTTCAGCGATTTCTGCGGTTAATTTAATAGCTTGTTTACCCTGTTTTTTGAACCTATTGTGCTGCTCATGCATGATCGCAACATGGTTTGTATTATGAACAAAGTGTAAACTAGAGGAATAAATTTAAGGTCTCGTTTGGATTCTCAACATTATGTTAATTATCCTAATTCTTTGCTCATATAAAACTAAAGTTGGCTGCAAGCAGATTGATTCCAGCTCCAAAATACTCATTGGGAACATGTTTGCATGCACATATATATTCTATGTGGAAAATCATTCCACTGAAAGCTATATCCCCATCACTCGTAATTCTAGTGTAGTCTAGTGCACGTTATCTTGGGGACATTGTCTAATGGACATCATATACATTAATCTTTTGGCAACAATCTAATGTGCATGAGGAGCTCTTGACTCTCCCCCTACAGATGATGTTGAGGGAGATAAGGATCAGATTTGTTGAATATCATTTTGTTCTCCCAGCAGATAATCCGCTACTAGTGGCTTTCTCCTTTCACCTATTGAAAGCATCCCAGGACAGCTCAGAAGACAGCTGTTGAAATTGCATGGGTAACCACCTGCCCAATAACCTCTTTGTTTTGGAAGTTGTGTTGTCCCCATAGACATGAGATGCCTATGATTTCCAATCTGCTGACCAAAATTTAGGGACTGATTTAGGTCTACGTTAATCCCAAGAACCAATGCAAGAATGTGCAAGAAAGTCTACAGTGATTTCCTCTTTAGCACTGTAGGCTCAGTGATTAGACCCTGAATGAGACAATCAAGTCCTATTACTAAAGGTCCCTTTACACTGTCTGATGTTGGGGCAGATTTCATACGAACACTCATTAGCGATAATGTTCCAGTGTAAAGTTGCCATTGTGATAAGATTGTTCGTGTGGACACTTAAAGCCCTTTTACACGGGCCGATGTGTCTCTCTGCCCGAGCGCCGATCAGCGATATCGGCGCTCGGGCAGGGAGCCTTTACACGGCCCGATGAATTGAGCGCCGGGCCGCACGAGCGATCACCTTTTACACAGGCCGATGTGCGCCCGACAGATTGGATCTTTTGTAGAAACCAAAAGATCCAATCAGCCGACGAACGAGTGTTTTGCTCGTTCGTCGGCTGATTAGGGCCACTTTTACACGGGCCGATTATCGGCACTAGCGTTCCTAGGAACGATTTTTCGGCCGATAATCGGCCCGTGTAAAAGGACCTTTAAGCCTTCATTTACCGGCAGCAGATCGTGCCATCTAAGCAGCGCTCTGCTGCCGGCAAGTAATAATAGTAATCAATGAGACTAAACAACGTGTGGCATTGTATTTTGTGCAAACATGTCTAGAAGTGATATGATTTCAAATCCACACTGAAAAAATCTGCCTTTATATAAGTGCCAATATGGATACCTATCGGAAACAATCGGGCGTGGACTTGTCAGGGTTTTCATGTGGATTTCAGGAAGGAATATGCACCAAAATCCAATAGTGAAATGTAAGCCATGTGAACCTAGGCAAAATAGCTAAAACTACATACATAAGTACAAAATTTATGTGAAAGGTAAAATGAACTAGAAGGAATTTTCTGCGAAACATGATTGGTTTGAGGCAATTCAGTACAGCTCGCTTTGCTTGTACATGGTAATTTCAAATCAATTTCCTTCAGAAGGCAAGAAAGGCGCTCTCAGATGCCGTACTTAGAGTGATAAAGAACAACATTTGTAACCCATTTACACCTTTCATGCCGTGTGTTATGCGGTGATATTGTATAGGTGTGCTGTGCCTGGATTTATGCTGAATGAATGTTACATAAGGATCTCAGTTCACAACATGACAACATGAACATTGACATGAATAAATCATTCAGACCACATCCAGGATGTAAAGAACCTGACATCCCCATTCCTCCCAGGAGAGAATGTGTGAGCACTAAGTGCACTTTCCCCTTGGGCTTTCTTTCTGTATTTTTGGTAAGAAAAGTGATCATGGCAAAGGTTATTCACTTATTTAGGACTTACCTGTTCTTTACTAGAAAGATTTTGCGCATGGTTGATTTTCATAATTAATATAATACTAGTGTTGAGCGAACATGTTTATACCCAGTAAGAACTCACAGTCACTGCTTGGTGATCGAAGTATTTTCCTTCTTGGATCTGTGATATGTAGTGTTGAGCGAACATGTTCGGCCGAATACACTATTTGGCCGAACATGGCGGTGCTCAGGACCACGCGGTATTCGGCCGAATACCGCGTGTGCTCGCGCCATGCTCGAGTCCCCTCCCCGCACGCTAATTAGACATTTAGTGTGCGGGAAGGTGCTGGCATTCAGTGTAATGCAAATAGCCATGTTAGCTACTGGCATTACACTGATTGGCTGGCCGGGAACACGTCGTCGGGTGCTATAAAGCACCTGGTGACATGTGACCCGACCAGTGTTAGACAGGGAGAGCTGCAGCAAGGAGGGACAGAGAGTGTAGGGAGAGAAACACGCTAGGCAAGGATAGAAAACGATAAGAAAAGACCCAAAAGCCCTTTTAAGGGCTATTATATCTGGCACAAACTTTTTTTTGTTATATTTGAAGCTTTGAAGGTGCTGAAAATAGCGCTAGATGGCCTGCCATTAACGCCACAAGCGCTGCTGCACTGTAGGGAGAGAAGCACGCTAGGCAGGGATAGAAATCGCTCAGAAAAGACCCAAAAGCCCTTTTAAGAGCTATTATATCTGGCACAAACCTTTATTTACTGATATTTGAGGACTTTAAAGGTGGTGAAAATAGCACTAGGTGGCCTGCCATTAATGCCACATGTGCTGCTGCTGCTACATGCTGTAGGATACTCTCTGTATATTATATACCTGACATACTTTGCTATAATTTCTGCTGTTAAGCCCGCAGTACTTCTTTTGCGTCTTGCTGTATAACATTTGCGTATTGATAGAATTTCTATAGGCAGGGTTAGTATCATTGTTCAAAAGTCATTGTGAAATATGTCTTTTTTTTATTTTTTTGGGTGGCAAAAAAACTCCAAGTGTGCCCTGTCAGTAACGCTAGATGCACAGCATATTACAACCGTTCAAAAGTCTCTGTAGCTGACATCTGTATTTAATACCCTTAATTTAGGCCGCAGTTCCTCATTTGCTGCTGCAGTTCAATTTTCCCAAGGAGGGAATTAAACTATAGGGATAAGATTTGGGTAGGTAGAAAGATTGCTGCTGTTCCAAAAAGACCAAAGTCCATTGTGAAATACGTCTTTTTTATTTTTTTGGGTGGCAAAAAAACCCAAGTGTGCCCTGTCAGTAACGCTAGGTGCACAGCGTATTACAACCGTTCAAAAGTCTATGTAGCTGACATCCGTATTTAATTTAGGCTGCAGTTCCTCATTTGCTGCTCCTCTATAACGTTAGCGCATTCAGAATATTGGACATTCGTTTAAAATTTTCTGATCATACAGTTAATAAAAATCTGCAGTACTGTAGTTGTGACCAAGTTGCATATATACTATACAATATGCGCAAGGGATGAGGAAGTGGGCACCCTGCAAACTGTGACATGAAGCTAGGAGTTTTGGATGACTTTGTTTCTTGGGCTCTGCCAGCAGGCACAGTTTACCACGCCCAGAGCCATGGCCTCTGCGTTAACCATCAGCAGCATGCCCTCTTCCCCATCCCTTAGTGCTTGCCAGTGCGAGCAGGTAGTCGGTTGGATTTCAGCTGATAATGCTTCCAGTCGGTTCAGCACCAACCCCTCTTCCACAAAGTCCAGTCTCAGTAGCCAAGAGTCTGGGCAACCGCATCCTCACCCTGATCCTCCTTCCTCCCACCATGCAGAGTCTGGGCAAAGAACTAATCCCACATTGGGATATTCCGAGGAGCTCTCTTCATCACCGTTCCTTGGCTTGGGCCTCTTGCCAAGGCCGCTTGAAGTGGGACATGAGGAGATATTGTACCCTGATTCCCAACCTATTGAGCAAACACAGTCTGAAGAAGAGGACGGTGGGGAAGGACAAGTATTTTCTCCAGAGGTGGATAATGATGATGAGACACAGTTGCCAATAAGTCAAGGGCAATTAGTGTCTCAAGAGGTTGTGGATGAGGATGAGACGCAGTTAAGTCAGGTTCTTGTTAGTTTACCATGTCAGGAGGAGGAGCAGAGTGAAGATGTGGAAGAGGAGGTGGTGGACAACGAAATAGCTGACCCAACCTGGGAAGGTGGCAAGCCGAGCGAGGACAGCAGTACACAGTGGGAAGGATCCGCAGCAGCGCAACAGGCTGGAAGAGGCAGTGGGGTGTAAAAAGGGAGAAGGCAGGCCACGACAACCAGGCCCGCAACTGTTCCCCGGAGCAGCCCCTTGTGGCCAGCTCCCTTGCCAAGGGTTAGGTGTTCCGCAGTCTGGTGTTTTTTTTAGGAAAGTGCTGACGATAAACCCGGGCCCTGACCAACGCAGTTACTGGCAAGGTCAGCTTAACAACTGATACATGAACAAGCGCTTGTGGCCAGGGACGCCACACTTCCCTGACGGCACACTGGGTGAATGTTGTGGAGGCTGGGAGTGAGTCGTCCCCTGGGATGGCCCAGGTGCTACCCACGCCGAGGACTGCGGGCCCTACTTACATCCGGATTTCCGCTGCCACCTATAGTAGCGGCTGCAACCCCTCCTTCTCTTCCTCCACCTCCTCCTCCACTTCTTCCCATGCAGAATTGCCATCTTGCAGCACCACTCAGACTTCTGTCAGTAGCTGGAAGCAGTGTAGCACAGCAGTCGGTAAGCGGCAACAGGCCGCGCTGAAGCTTATTTGCCTGGGTGACAAACAGCACACCACCGCAGAGCTGTGGCATGGCATAAGGGAACAGGCTGAGCTGTGGCTCTCGCCAGTCAACCTACAGCCAGGCATGGTTGTATCCAATAACAGCCACAACTTGGTAGCGGCTTTGGAGCTGGCCAACCTCCCACACATACTATGCCTGGCCCATGTATTCAACTTAGTGGTTCAGCGGTTTCTGAAAACCTACCCCAATTAATCTCAGCTACTGGTGAAGGTGCGTCGCCTGTGCGCCCATTTCTGCAAGTCACCAACAGCTTCAGCCGGCCTGGCAAGCCTGCAGCAGCGCTTGCGTTTGCCGGCTCTACCTTACACATGTTGAGCAGACTTTGTGAGCAGCAGAGAGCAGTAGTAGAATACCATCTGCAACGCGGTCAGTGCCTTTCTAGTCAGCTTCCGCTCTTCACAAGCGACGAGTGGGCATTGATGTCTGCCCTCTGTGAGGTGTTACGCAACTTTGATGAATCTACACAGATGGTGAGCGGCGATAATGCCATTATCAGCGTAACCATCCCACTACTCTGTCTACTAAAAAGCTCGCTGCTCACAATAAAGGCCGATGCTCTGCGTGTGGAAGAGGTGGAAATGGGGGAAGACCCTACACAGGGTGATAGCCAGAGCACCCTCGATTCGTCTTCTCAGCGCCAATTGGAGGAGGAGACGGTTGCCACCGCTACACAGGTTAGGCATACCACGTTTACACCATCTCTTCGGCGTGGATGGGCTGAAGAGGAGGAAAAGGACGAGGAGGATATTGAGAGTCATGCTTCTGGTGGGGAGAGCGAAGCCTTGTCTGTTGGGACTCTGGCACACATGGCTGACTTCATGCTAGGCTGCCTTCCCCGTGACCCGCGCGTTATACGCATATTAGGCAACACGGATTACTGGTTGTTCACCCTTCTCGACCCCTGCTACAAAGAGAACTTCCCATCTCTCATTCCTGTGGTGGAGAGGACAAGTAAAATGGTGCAATACCAGAAAGCTCTTGTCGAAAAAATTGCTCCACAAATTTCCATCTGACAATGCCGGCGGCAGAGTACGTAGTTCCTTGGCCACCCGAGGACGGGAGACGAGGGGAACACACAGCAGTTCCAACAAAGGCAAGGTGACACTCTCCAAGGCCTGGGACAGTTTTATGACACCCCGCCAGCACCCTCACCCTGATGAGTGGCCTAGTGTGACAAGGAGGGAAACGTTTTGGAAGATGGTAAAGGAGTACGCAGTTGACCGTGTCAACGTCCTCAGTGATCCCTCTGTGCCGTATAATTATTGGGTGTCTAAGCTGGACACGTGGCACGAACTGGCACTCTACGCCTTGGAGGTGCTGGCCTGCCCTGCCGCCAGCGCTTTGTCTGAGCAGGTATTTAGTGCCGCTGGAGGCATAATTACCGATAAGCGCATCTGCCTGTCAACTGACAATGCTGACAGGTTGACGCTTATCAAAATGAACAAGGCCTGGATTGCCCCTGACTTCTCTACTCCACCAGAGGAAAGCGGCTTAACATGAAGGAACCTTAAATCTGGCTTTTAGGGTGTATTGAATACACTGTATTATCATGTACCCCTTCCTCTTCTCATCCTCTTCCTCCTCTTATCCATCATATGAAACAGCTTATTAGGCTGGCCTCAAAGTCCACCAGCTGGGCCTGCACCCGAATTTTTTAGCCGGTCAGCTCACCAGCTGGGCCTGCAACATAATTTTGTGGCCTGTCAGCTCATCAGCAGGAACTCAACCATAATGTTTTACACGCTTAGGTGACCAGCTGGGCCTGCAACATAATTTTGTGGCCTGTCAGCTCATCAGCAGGCACTCAACCATAATGTTTTACACGCTTAGCTCACCAGCTGGGCCTGTAACATAATTTTTTGGCCTGTCAGCTCACCAGCAGGAACTCAACCATAATGTTTTACACGCTTAGGTCACCAGCTGGGCCTGCAACATCATTTTTGGCCTGTCAGCTCACCGGCAGGCACCCAACCATAATGTTTTACGCGCTTAGCTCACCAGCTGGGCCTGCAACATAATTTTTTGGCATGTCAGCTCTCCAGCAGGCACTCAACCATAATGTTTTACACGCTTAGCTCACCAGCTGGGCCTGCAACATCATTTTTTGGCTTGTCAGCTCACCGGCAGGCACCCAACCATAATGTTTTACACGCTTAGCTCACCAGCTGGGCCTGCACCCGAATATTTTAGCCGGTCAGCTCACCACCTGGGCCTGCAACATAATTTTTTGGCCTGTCAGCTCACCAGCAGGCACTCAACTATAATGTTTTACACGCTCAGCTCTGCTACATGTCACTTCTAATGTTTCAGATGTTCAGCTAAGCGGCATGTCTCCCTTAAATTTTTTTGTCGGTCAGCTCGGCAGCAGAGTGTCACACTTAAATATTTTTAACGGTCTGCTCTTCTGCAGAATGTCACATCAAGAATATCATTTTTTCGACGGTCAGCTCGGCATAAGCGTGTCACACTTGAAAATTTTTAACGTTCTGCTCTTCTGCGGAATGTCACATCAAGAATATAATTTTTTTGGACGGCCAGCTCGGCATTAGTGTGTCACATTTGAAAATTTTTAACGGTCTGCTATTCTGCGGAATGTCACATCAAGAATATAATTTTTTGGGACGGTCAGCTCGGCATCAGTGTGTCAACCTTAAATTTGGGACAGTTTGATAAAGTGCGGTGGTAACAGCATGGAGTCCTATTCCATTATTCAGAGCTCAAGTATTGAGTCGACCCGGCTTGGTTTGAACACTCAAATTTTTTAAGTAAACGATTCCGGCCCCCCGGGACACTCAACGAACAGCATCAGGGAGGCGCGGAGAGGCAGGGGCTCCAACAGGTGGTAGCTCACCTCCCTGCAGACAGCCAACTCGATCCTAAGATCAAACTTTGAGCTTTTTAAGTGCAGTAACTTAGATAAACGCTATTGGACCTGGAATTACCGCGGAGAGTGAGAGTGGAACGGCTGACGTAGCACTCGCCGCTGGGGGGGCCCCGACCTCCCGCGGTGGATAACGAAAAAATAAACAGCCGTCAGCGACTCTTAGCGGTGCAGTGGCAGCAGCATGGAGTCCGATTCCATTATTCAGAGCTCAAGTATTGAGTTGACCCGGCTTGGTTTGAACACTCAAATTTTTAAGTAAACGATTCCGGCCCCCGGGACACTCAACGAACAGCATTGGGGAGGTGCAGAGAGGCAGGGGCTCCAAAAGGTGGTAGCTCACCTCCCTGCAGACAGCCAACTCGATTCTAAGATCAAACTTCGAGCCTTTTAAGTGCAGCAACTTAGATAAACGCTATTGGACCTGGAATTACCGCGGAGAGTCAGAGTGGAACGGCCGATGTGGCACACGCCGCTGGGGGGGCCCCGGCCTCCCGCGGCGGATAGCGAAAAAAGAAACAGTCATCAGCGACTCTTAGCGGTGCGGTGGCAGCAGCATGTGTCCCTTAAATTTTTTTTTCGGTCAGGTCGGCAGCAGAGTGTTACTCTTAAATTTTTTGGATGGTCTGCGCAGCCGCAGAATGTCACCCCTATTGTTTTTGAGTGTCAGCAGCAGGCCATCAATGATAATTTTTCACGGGTGTGTCTGATGCCCTACTTTATGTGTAATAAAGGGTGTGTTGGATTGCCTGATCCTTGTAATTTTTGGCAACCCTTTTCCTTAGTGCATAGACTTTCTGAGTGTCGGAGTCACACAATTATACCACAATGTGAATGAGGCCCTCCTTTATATGATATACCTGTTGTATGGAAGTGCCTCATCTGTGTAATTGTTGGCAGCACTTGCGCTTAAGGTACAAGTAAATCTGTTTCCTAGCAATATATTTTATTTTTGGGGGGTATTTTTGTCATTCCATAAAAGTGTCATAATAGTCGTCCATCATCTTTAATAGCAGCGACTTTGGTGTCCAAGATGCATCCAGACATCCTCCCCATGCTGTTCCCTAACCATTTCTGTGGTGTTTCCACCTTTTTCTGACGTTTCCCTATGCACCAGACACCCTCCCCTCATCCGAGCAGGGGGTGCCTGGTCTTCTCCCATTGACTTCCATTATACTCGAGTGCTCGGCCGAGCACTCGAGCACCACCTAGTGTTCGGCCAGAGCACCCGAACATCGGGGTGCTCGATCATCACTATATAATACTTTTCACATTGCACACATACGTGACATCACTATTACAAATTATATTGTAAAATATTAAAACCAGACATTGAATTGTACATGATTATCGCCTTTTAAGGCTACTTTCACACTAGCGTTTCTATTTTCCGGTAATGAGATCCATCATAGGGTCTCAATACTGGAGAAAAAAACGCTTCAGTTTTGTCCTTATTCATTCTGTTCCATTTGGTTGCGTTCCCATACCGCAGAGAAAACCACAGCAAGCTGCGGTTTTCTTCCCATCATGGAATGCGGAGCAAGATGGATCCGGAATGACCCACAATGCAAGTCAATGGGGACGGATCCGTTTAACTCTGACACTATCTAAAAAAAATAGAAAACAGATCTGTCCCCCATTGCCTTTCAATGGAGTTCATGATGGATCCGTCTTGGCTATGTTAAAGATAATCTGTTCATAACAGATGCAGATGGTTGTATTATCAATAATGGAAGTGTTTTTGCTGATCCCTGTCAGATCCAGCAAAAATGCTAGTGTGAAAGTAGCCTAATAAAGCTAAAACCAGCATTCATTGCTCCAATTGCTCTGCTGATTCTCTCCGGGTGGTAGCTCAGGACCACGTCCTTTCTTCTGCGGCTCCGAGGGTGTCTCCTTTCTGCTGAATCTCTCCCTATAATAGCTCAGGATGTGTCCTATTTGCTGCAGATCTCCCTGTCACAGCTCAGGGGGCTTTTCATTTCTGCTGCATCCAGTGGCGTAGCATGGGAGGGGCCATGGGGGGCAGTTGCCCCAGGCGCCAAATTGCAGGGGGCGCCAGGCAGAAGTCTATGGCTCCCGTCTATGGCTCCCGTCCCCTCCATTATGCCTCATAGGCTTCAGGCCACTAGGCCTGAAGCCTATGAGGCAGTAGAGAGACGCAGTGACCTCACTGTGATCTTCTGCGGCGGGTCTTGGAGATGATGTGAAGTCGCGGCGCAGGAGTGCAGCCACCAGCCGCAGGAATATGTGAGTGATATGGTAGATAGGTTGTCACAGTGTACACGGTGTAGCCGGTGGTTCTACTCACGGTTGGTTGAATCTTCCCTGGCAGTGTGCAGTTGTGTGGAGGGTGGACACGACTTCCCTCGGGGCACGCTCCGTGCGCAGGGCTCCAGGATGGTCAGGTGAGGTGCCCTGGATGTTGAGTTTGACCGTGTCGGACGGCTGGGCCCTGGTGTTTCGTGACGCCAGTGTCTTTTTAAAAGTAGACACACCCTTTGCAATGATGAGGAGGCAGTTGTTAATCAAACAAGAGGTATCTTTACTTTTGCCTTGAGTTCATATAGTCACAATAAATGATGTTACAATTGGTTATGGATAAGATGTCCTCTTTGGCTGGTAGGTGGTTATAATAGGTAGTTAGTTAGGCACTGTCTCTTTAAATCCTGTTACTTTCACTCCTAGTGGGATCTTCTGTAACTAGCCCTGGTTCTGGACAATATTATATTAAGGTCACTTTCATAAGACCTTTCTTTTAGAAGGATACTCTGTGGGGCAGGAATGACACGTCTGCACCAGCAGGTTCCTGAAATATATATAATGATGGCTGCACCTCCTGGAGGGATCCAAAATGTAGACCAATAAATAACTTGTACCTGGTTGCTGATACTGTAGTCAGATGCCGGAGGCTTCTCTTGACCACATGGGTGCTGGCAGAGTCCATGAAGACCAGGGACGGTCGATTACCTCTGTCAGGCTTGACAGTCCAAGAAATATTCAGGGTTCTAGTAATTTAGCTGTTACTTGTCACATGTTGTCCTGACATGGCCAGTGTCAGGGGTAATGACAGCCTTTTCCTTTAGGAAAGGTTCTCCACTTTTCTTCCTCCTGCACAGTACTTGGTTCCTCTTAACTAACTCCTTACACCTCCTCCTTACTTTCCTTACACTCCAACTGATCTGTCTAACTTCCTGTTACAGGGCCTTATATAAAAGGCAGAATGCCACCATCTAGGGGTGGGAAATAATATTGCAGTACTCAGCCATAGAGGTTCTTATACCACATATACAAAATAGACAAGGGTTTTACAATGACATGGCTACTATAAAAAAACATAGTCATAAACAGTTTGCTGTGTCCCTTTTACACACATATGTGGGACACTGCAGGAGGTCACAGTGATGTGTTCCTGACTGCCTGCGCCGGGAATCCTCAAGTGGTGACGGAGAGCGGAAGAAAGGTAAGTATTAATTTTTTTTTCCAGGTATACTGTATACCCTAATGCAGGAGCCAGGAGGTACTGGGGGCAGTACGTGGGTGGGGGAGGAGCAATAATATATACATATATATATATATATATATATATATATATATATATATATATATAGAGAGAGAGAGAGGAGGCCTTTATACCACTATATTATTAAATAGAGGGGGCCACTATATTATTAACTAAGAGGGGGCCACTATAAAAATAACTAAGAGGGGACCACTATAATAATAACTAAGAGGGGGCCACTATAATAACTAAGAGGGGGCCACTATATTAATAACTAAGAGGAGGCCACTATATTAATAACTAATAGGGGGCCACTATATTATTAACTAAGAGGGGGGCACTATATTAATAACTAAGAGGGGGCCACTATATTAATAACTAAGAGGGGGCCAGTATATTAACAACTAAGAGGGGGCCACTATATTAATAATACAGAGGGGGCCACTATACTAATAATACAGAGGGGGCCATTATGATAATAATAAAGGGGGACTATAATATACAGGGGCATAATATTAATGGGGACTGTCTGTCTGGCTCTACCACAGTATTGGAGGTAGCAGCAGGATGGCAGTGTTTAGGCACCAGGAGATGAAGGATGATAGTAAAATGAGGAATCTAAAAAATGTTTCTGTGAAACTTTGCAGAGAGGAGACGCGGCTGAAAGAAGGTATCATGACGGTCCTATCTCCGAATTAAGACGTTGAGGAAAGAGTCTACATCACAGGAGATGTCACTGGATGTAAGAGGTATGGTGCTGTATTTTGTTTCACGGTAGGGTTGGGCGGAGGACATTTGGTCCACATAGCCGGAGGCAAGCCCCAGACTTCAGGTCACACTGTGTGTGTTCTAAATTCTGGGACCTCACACACATCTACCATACTACATTATCTGTAGTCAGAGAGTTATTACTGTGTTATTTGTGGTGTTACATAGGACTGCAGATGACATCTACATTATCTGTACTCAGAGAGTTATTACTGTGTTATCTGTGGTGTTACATAGGATTGCAGGTGACATCTACTATATTATCTGTACTCAGAGAGTTATCACTGTGTTATCTGTGGTGTTACATAGGACTGCAGGTGACATCTATATTATCTGTACTCAGTGATCACTGTGTTATCTGTGGTGTTACAAATGTCCTGCAAAAGTGAAAGCAAAACATCTTGGCGTAGACTGAGAAACATAAGAATGCAGCATTCCAAAAGGTGAAATTTTGCTCTGGTCATGAAATTCCAAAACACACCCGGTCAAGAATGGGTTATAGTCATATATTCCATGCCACCACTGGGGTCAATCGCTGGCCTCATACAGGGGTAGATTGGCCATAGACCCTACAGGGAAATTTCCCAGTGGGACGATGCCCAGGGGGCTACTCAAGCCCTCTTGATCGCACGCAGGCCAGGTACATAATGATCTGATGCCTAACAGCCACAGGTGCCCTCTTGAACTCAACTGTTATACAGTTAAATACTGTGGTTTGGGCGGCAGTATTTTGTACTACCCTGTGGTATTTGGTTCTGTTGGGGCGGTATTCTGTGCTGCACTACAGTACTGCAGGCCTACTTCTGTTGGTCCCGCCCACTTGTTTTGACCCATCTTCTGTCAATTTGGACCCACCTACAACATGGGGCCACTATTAGGTTTTTTCCAAGGCCAATTTAAGTTTCCAATCCACCCCCTGGCCTTAGCATTCTCATGCTGGATTCCTCTGAGGCCACTAATTGGTTGTAATGGTGACCTGGCATATTTGGCACACCTTTGCGACAGTCCAGTAAACAAATCCCAGCAGGGAGGAAGGAAGCACTGGGGAAGGCGGGGGATTAAGTGGTGAGTATAGGATCTGTTTTTATACTTTATCACATTTAGGAGTTTTTGGGGAGATTCATTTTAAAGACATTGCATAACTCCTTTAATGACCCTTTACTGGTCCCATTAAATGAGACTAGTGCTGAAGAAATTGGAGAGCATACAGAGGTCCAGAACAGCTCAACAGACTTCAGAGACTGTATGGAGCTTTAATATGACTGTGCGCATGAGCCCTATGAAAAAAGACGGCCAGTAGGTAATGCAGCAGATGATTGTTTGCATACATTTTATAATACTCCAATAAAGGAGGCTAAGAGTAGATGGAATCTTGTGTAAGTGACTGTAGATGAAAGTGAAAATAAAGTCAATTAAAGTAAGTAAACATTTTTATTTTCACTTCATAATCCCGTTTATCTACTAATATATAGATAATATTAGAAGCATGTCGCTGTTTCAAGCAATGCTGGACTAGTTTTGTGCATAGTTTAATGATATGGCTGTGCCTTTCATTTTCTTAAGTGCTTCTGGGTGTATGCCATTCACCTTAGTTCCATTGATCAATTTGCAGACTCTCTGACAAGTTTGTTTTATATTACTTCTCTAGCAATTGATTTTTTTATTCAATGGTTTTTTCCTTTACAGCACTTGGTTTCTTAAAAGCAAAGAAGTCTAAATACATAATGTTTGCATACAATAGCATTACCTTGCTGAATCAAAAGGAGGAGGAGGGGTTATTTTTCCGAATTCAAGGTATTGCACAATTTATTGATGTTACCTAACAGGTCAACTACTCTCCGGTCTATGATTAAGTGCATAGAAAATCAACAAGAGACCATGCAACTTTTTGTTAGACTCCAGGAAGAATGATGAGCTATCTTGAGGATAGGTCATCAATATTCAGCCCCTGGAAAACCAGCATAATACAACTGAAATGGAAGCACATCTGATTGGGACCTGAGCGGAATAGACGAAGACTCCAGATTTTCAGAAAATCCCAGAGAACCCCTTTAACAGAAAATATATGATCAGCTGAGAAACAAATATTTGTTTGTTGGCTGAACAGTTGACGGGCCAATGATTGCCCAAACGAATGATAATGAACATCGACTGCTAATCATCTGCCTATAAACATGGCTGTAAGGCCTGTCTAGGTGTCCTATACACATGGCTCTAAGGCCTGTCTAGGTGTCCTGTACACATGGCTCTGTGGTCTGTCTAGTTGTCCTATACACATGGTTCTAAGGCCTGTCTAGGTGTCCTATACACATGGCTCTAAGTACAACATGTCGTACTTTTGTTCCAGCTGCCTCTCGGCAGGGTTTGACGTGCTGCGGCCGGGTCCGTGGCCCGCCCCCATTACAGTGAATTAGGCCGGAGTGTAGTTCAGGCCCCACACATGCACCTGCGGAAGCACAGATCCGGCCGCAGCACGTCAAACCCTGGCGAGAGGCAGCCGGAACAAAAGTACGACATGTTGTACTTAGAGCCATGTGTATAGGACACCTAGACAGGCCTTAGAACCATGTGTATAGGACAACTAGACAGACCACAGAGCCATGTGTACAGGACACCTAGACAGGCCTTAGAGCCATGTGTATAGGACACCTAGACAGGCCTTACAGCCATGTTTATAGGCAGATGATTAGCAGTCGATGTTCATTATCATTCGTTTGGGCAATCATTGGCCCGTCAAATGGGCAGTCCCCTGATGCAGGTGTGAAACTAGCCTAACATTACCAACAATTCTTTAAAAATATGTTAAACATAAAAAATGTGATTTAAAGAATAGGTCATTTTCTGATGGCACATTTCCTTTAAGCTGTACTGATCTGTAATATGATATATATTAAAGTGTATGGGCACCTATACAATGTGCATCTCCATATGTCTCCAATTTTATATAGAGGCGTATAGAGTTTTTGTGTCTGTTGAATCCATACAGATTCCAACAGAAAAATAGAGTAATCCCTTGTATATCGTATTATAGAATCATTCTCACCTTCTATTTATATAAGAATATCCTTGCAATATAATACCATATAGAGGCAGAATATGGAGGCACGAGAAATGCATATGACTCCATACTACAGAGCCACCAGGGCTTTGTGTGCCACCAGAATAGCATCATTTTTACAATGCATTACTGGGTCGCCAGGCTGACTGCATGCCATACTCTACATATTGACTACATGGAACAAACAATCACATCACTCAAAATGTAATGGAATTTGAAGTCACCTATTGTGATGGTAGAAATTTATAAAGATGCGCTATTTACCTAGGTATTGGGATTAATCGTACCTGGAAATGTCTGACTTTTACACTGCTCACGACTCTTATAAAGCATTCCTGAGTGTACGTGTAATGAAAGAGAATAGCACTACATCAGTTTCCTCTAGACACAGCGTTCTTGGAGAAGAGATAGGTGGTGACCCTGCCTGTGCACTAATGTTCTTGAAGAACAACAAGATTGAACTACAGTAATCACTTTATTAATTAATTATGGTACAAGCTTTTCCTTTATAAATCTAGTTAATGGACTCCCCAAAGAAATGAATTACTGAACTATGATCACGCCATTGGAGATGTTAAACTTTTTTCATCTCAGCAAACTTGACAAAATAAAATACCTCACTCCGTTGTCCTGTCTACATCTTGCCCTTGGGGACATTTTAGGCATAGTATCTAGCTTTTTAACTGCAGCATCCGGATGGTGTGGTTTCTGTGGTGTGACTAAACTGCATCTTTTTACTGTTTTTCCCCATTGACTTCAAAGGAGAGAAAATCATGTGCACAGTTTTTTTCTGGTCTAGTGCCACGGCTTTCCAAGAATCATGTCATGTTTGTTTGTCTGTTGTACTCTGCGTGATTTGGACAGAAAAAAAAACCTTCATGTGAGACGCTTATTGGGGTTTAATATAGGACCAGAAGGTGTAAAAGTGTATGATATGGAGGTCTAGTAACGTGTAGATTTTAAGCGCACTTAAAAAACTTTTTTTAAGCGTTCATCAAAACCCTGTTTTCCACTGACCAGTGCTGCTGAGTAGCCTCCATTTTCCCTATCTTCATGGAACCATTACCCAGAGAAGATGGGCAGCAACAGCAAAGTGTTTCTATGTACATGCAGAGGGGTTGCCTCCTATACAGAACATACCACAAGCTCCCGATGAGCTGGTGTAGAGGATGGGAGTGATATCGGCCCTGATGATATGTTGTGTCATGGTGTACTTCCTCAGACCATCGCTCCTGGGGATTCGGTGCAGTGAAAAAGTGAATTGAAGGAATCAGGCAGACATAAAAGACAGCATATCAATCCTCTGTCTTTTGATGTACCTGGGAGTGGACTTAATAGTCCAGCCATCAGGTCACCATCTGTCGCCTGCTGTTGCGCTATTATGCGCCTGCAGGAGGATGCAAAGGGGGGGGGGGCACCTGGAAGCTGGGGGACATTTATATGTATACAGATATATGTATATACTATTGGGGCATATATCTTTATACATTTGGAGCACTGTGGGCACAATTTGTATTTAAGGGCATGAATGGGGGCACTATATACAACCCCTGGCAAAAATTATGGAATCACCAGTCTCTGAGGATGTTCCTTCAGTTGTTTAATTTTGTTGAAAAAAACAGATCAAAGACATGGCAAAAAACTAAAGGCATTTCAAATGGCAACTTTCTGGCTTTAAGAAATACTAAAAGAAATCAAGAAAAATAATTGTGGTAGCCAGTAACAGTTTTTAGAACAAGCACAGGGAATAAATTATGGAATCACTCAATTCTGAGGAAAAAATTATGGAATCGTGAAAAACAAACAAAATAACACTTCAACACATCACTAGTATTTTGTTGCACCACCACTGGCTTTTATAACTGTTTGCAGTCTCTGAGGCATTGACTTAATGAGTGACCAACAGTACTCTTCATTAGTGTTGAGTCTTGAGTCTTCCCCGCACGAATAAACATGCGGGAGAGTACTGGCATTCACTGTAATGTTGATTTGTATGCTAATGCTACGCATTGTATGCTAATGCGTACGAATTTGTATGCTAATGCATACGAATTTGTACGCTAATGCGTACGCATTTGTTACCTAATGAGTACGCATTTGTATGCTAATGCATACGTATTGTGCGCTAATGCGTACAAATTCAGTTAATTAGTATACTTTTACGAGTGAAAGAAGTAAAAGAGGAGAAGTCGCGATTCTGACCTTTTTCTATTAACCAGACACCCTCCCCTCTTCCGAGCGGGGGGGGGTGCCTGGTTTAGTCCCATTGACTAATATTATGCTCGGGTGCTCGGCCAAGCACTCAAGCAACTCCTAGTGCTTGGCCAGAGCACCCGAGCATACGAGCACAGAGGTGCTCGCTCAACACTACTCTTCATCAATCTGGCTCCAGCTTTCTCTGATTGCTGTTGCCAGATCAGCTTTGCAGGTTGGAGCCTTGTCATGGAACGTTTTCTTTAACTTCCACCACAGATTTTCAATTGGATTGAGATCCAGACTGTTTGCAGGCCATGACATTGACCTTATGTGTCTTTCTTCAAGGAATGTTTTCACAGTTTTTGCTCTATGGCAAGATACATTATCATCTTGAAAAATGATTTCATCATCCCCAAACATCCTTTCGATAGATGGGATAAGAAAAGTGTCCAAAATGTCAATGTAAACCTGTACATTTATTGAAGATGTAATGACAGCCATCTCCCCAGTGCTTTTACCTGACATGCAGCCCCATATCATCAATGACTGTGGAAATTTGCATGTTTTCTTCAGACAGTCATCTGCATAAATCTCTTTGGAATGGCACCAAACAAAAGTTCCAGCATCATCACCTTGACCAATGCAGATTCGAGATTAATCACTGAATATGACTTTCATCCAGTCATCCACAGTCCACAATTGCCTTTCCTTAGCCTATTGTAACCTTGTTTTTTTCTGTTTAGGTGTTAGTGATGGCTTTCCTTTAGTTTTTCTTTATGTAAATCCCATTTCCTTTAGGCGGTTTCTTACAGTTCGGTCACAGACGTTGACTCCAGTTTCCTCCCATTTGTTCCTCATTTGTTTTGTTGTACATTTTCTGTTTTCAATGCATATTGATTTAAGTTTTCTGTCTTGACGCTTTAATGTCTTCCTTGGTCTACCAGTATGCTTGCCTTTAACCACCTTCCCATGTTTGTACTTGGTCCAGGTTTTAGACACAGCTGACTGTGAACAACCAACATCTTGTGCAACACTACGTGATGATTTACCCTCTTTAAGGAGTTTGATAATCCTCTCCTTTTTTTTAATTGACATCTCTGGTGTTGGAGCCATGATTCATGTCAGTCCACTTTGCAACAGCTCTCCAAGGTGTGATCACTTCTTTTTAGCTGGATACTATCGAGCAGATTTAATCTGATGCAGGTGCAGGAAAATTTCCAGGCTGATTCCATAATGTTTTCCTCAGAATTGAGTGATTCCATAATTTCTTCCCTGTGCTTGTTCTAAAAATGTAACTGTTACTGGCTACCACAATTATTTTTCTTGATTTCTTTTAGTATTTCTTAAAGGGAACCTGTCATCAACTTTATGCTGACCATACTGAGGGCAGTATAAAGTAGTGGTAGACGCACTAATTTCAGCGGTGTGTCACTCATGAGCTAAAAGTAAGTGGTTGCCAAGAACCAGCATCATAATCATTACAGCCCAGGCCTTGAAAAGAGTCATATCTACCTAAGAAGAGTCCTGGTTATTCATAATCTCCTGCTCTCTCTGCCCACCTGCTGATGATTGACAGTTCTGTCCTAGAGAGAAACAGAGAAAACTAGGTAGAAGACTGTCAGTCATCAGCAGATGGGCGGAGAGAGAGCAGGAATTTATGAATAACCATGACTCTTCTAATGAAGATTTGACTCTTTTCCAGGCCTAGTCTGCAATGATTGTGATCTTGGTTCTCGGTAACCACTTACTTTTAACTTATAAATGACAGCCCGCTGAAATCAACTCATCTGTCTCTACTTTATTCTGCCGTTAGTGTGGGCAGCACAAAGTTGATGACAGGTTCCCTTTAAAGCCAGAAAGTTGCTATTTGAAATGCCTTTAGTTTTTTGTCATGTCTGTGATCTGTTTTTTTTCAACAAAATTAACCCCTTAATGACCGGGCCATTTTGCACCTTCGTGACCAGGCTTATTTTTGAAAATCTGACATGTGTCACTCTATGTGGTAATAACTTTGGAACACTTTTACTTATCCAAGCCATTCTGAGATTGTTTTCTCGTGACACATTGTACTTCACGACATAAATTTGAGTCAATATATGTCACCTTTATTTATGAAAAAATCGCAACTTTACCAAAATTTTGAAAAAAATATTTGTTATTTAACATTCCCCATATGTCTACTCAAGGACATCAGAGCTGCGCTGCTGCACTCTGCGATTGGTCAGTCTATGCACTTTGGCAGGGTGACAGTTATAAGCCATGACGTGCCTGCACGTCTGAGTGCCTTAAGGCAGGGCAGCCCATGACGTGCAGGCACGTCATGGTGAGGTAAGAGGTTAAACAACTGAAGGAACATCCTCAGAGACTGGTGATTCCATAATTTTTGCCAGGGGTTGTATTAGTTTGAGGCCCTTTATAAGATACTAGCAGAAAGACCCGGCTTCGTCTGGGTATATTTCATCTATTTCATTTAATGTTTCTGTGTGTCGTTGCAGAGAGAAAGTCAATGCAGCTGACAGGAGGTGATTTTTACCTTCATTTTTTCAATCCCTATTGGCTGCGGAGTGGGAGGGGGTGTGGTTTAATGGGACACGGGGGAGGGTTAAGTCCTTCATTTCAGGGTGGCCTGAATTATAGGTTAATGCCATGGTAATTTGAAGAAACACAATGGGTAGCAGTGGAAGAAAACATTGCTTTGCGCGGGTATATTTAATCTATTTCATTTAATGTTTCTGTGTGTCGTTGCAGAGAGAAAGTCATCCTCCCTCCCATCCCTGCAGCTGACAGATGTTGATTTTTACCTTCAATTGTTCAATCTCCATTGGCTGCGGAGTGGGAGGGGTCATGGCCTGACTGAGTCGGGGGCGTGACATTGAAAGACCTAGGGCAGGGTTTTAAGTCCTTCTTTTGATGGTGGCCAGAATTACAGGTCGATGCCATGGTAATTTATGAGGACACGCCATGGGTAACAGTGGAAGAAAACATTGCTTTGCACGGGTATATTTAATCTATTTCATTTAATGTTTCTGTATGTTGTTGCAGAAAGAAATCCAACCTCCATCCCGCCCCTGCAGCTGACAGAAGTTGATTTTTACCTTCATTTTTTCAATCCCCGTTGGCTGCGGAGTGGGAGGGGGCGTGGCCTGACAGAGTCGGAGCGTGGTTTTGCGAGATCTGGGGCGGGGGTCAGAGTGGCATGAATTACAGGTCGATGACATGGTAATTTATGGGGACCCGCAATGGGTAGCAGTGGAAAAAAACATCTTTTATTAGTACTGAATGGTCGTAGTCTAAAATTAGTCAATTTCATCTACGATTTTTGTGTGTCATTGCAGAGAGAAATTCACCCTCCCACCCCTGCAGCTGATTTTTTTCAATCCCCGCTGCCTACGGAGTGGGAGGGGGCATGGCCTGGCAGAGTTGGGGGTGTGGATTATCAAGATGCTTCGAACGGTTGTAGTCTGAAATTAGTCTATTTCATCTAAAATTTTGTGTGTCATTGCAGAGAGAAATTCACCCTCCCACCCCTGCAGCTGACAGAAGTTTATTTTTCCCTTCATTTTTTCAATCCCTGTTGGCTGCGGAGTAGGAGGGGGCGTGACCTGACACAGTTGGGGGCGTGGCTTAACAAAGCGCTTCGCATAGGTGATTTAATCTATTTCATTTAATGTTTCTGTGTGTCGTTGCAGAATGGCTGCAGAGTGAGAGGGGGCGTGGTCTGACAGAGTTGGGGGCGTGACTTAGCAAGACGATTCGAACAGTTGTAGTCTATAATTAGTCTATTTTATCTAAAATTTTGTGTGTCGTTGCAGAGAGAAATTCACCCTCCCACCCCTGCAGCAAACAGAAGTTTATTTTTACCTTTATTTTTTCAATCCCCATTGGCTGCGGAGTGGGAGGGGGCGTAACCTGACAGAGTCGGGGGCGTGGATTAGCAAGACGCTTCACATGGGTGTATTTAATCTATTTCATTTAATGTTTCTGTGTGTCGTTGCAGAAAGAAAGTCAACCTCCCACCCATCCCTGCAGCTGACAGAAGTTGATTTTTACCTTTATTTTTTCAATCCCTGTTGGCTGCGGAGTGGGAGGGGGCGTGGCCTTACAGAGTCGGGGCGTGGCTTAGCAAAGCGCTTCGCATAGGTGCATTTAATCTATTTCATTTAATGTTTCTGTGTGTCGTTGCAGAATGGCTGCGGAGTGAGAGGGGGCGTGGCCTGACAGAGACGGGGCGTGGCTTAGCAAAAGGCTTCGAACGGTTGTAGTCTATAATTAGTCTATTTCATCTAAAATTTTTGTGTGTCGTTGCAGAGAGAAATTCACCCTCCCACCCCTGCAGCAAACAGAAGTTTATTTTTACCTTCATTTTTTCAATTCCCGTTGGCTGCGGAGTGGGAGGGGGCGTGACCTGACAGAGTCGGGAGCGTGGATTAGCAAGACGCTTCGCATGGGTGGATTTAATCTATTTTATTTAATGTTTGTGTGTGTTGTTGCAGAAAGAAAGTCAACCTCCCACCCATCCCTGCAGCTGACAGAAGTTGATTTTTACCTTTATTTTTTCAATCCCCGTTGGCTGCGGAGTGGGAGGGGGTGTGGCCTGACAGAGTTGGGGGTGTGGCTTAGTGAGACCTGGGGCGGGGGTTTTAAGTACTTCTTTTAGGGTGGCCTGAATTAAAGGTCAATACCATGCTTATTTATGAGCCCACGCAATAGGCAGCAGTGGAGGAAAACATCTTTTATTACTACTGAACTGTAGTAATAGAAAAAAACATAAGTTATATTTATGGTAACCGGAATACCTTTAACAGTGTCAGTAAATAGAAATGGATGAGATCCTCAGCTGCTGATAATTACCTGGTTGTTATGGAAACCTGCCCTCCCTGTGTGGCTTTGCAGAGAATGGCAGTTGGAGTTTAAAACCAAAGCTCCCAGTTGTAATGTTGGCTAATGGAGATCATATTTTGGGAATATCTCGGGAACGGTACGTCCTAGAGAGATGAGACCTGGTCTAAAACCTTCCCGGACACCTGATGTACCTGTGTGCCGAATTTGGTGAAAATCGGTCCAGTAGTTTGGTCGCGCATAGAGAACAGACAGACAGACAGAAATTCATTTTTATATTATTAAGAGATATACATGTATACACACACACACACGGGACATATGTGAAGGCCATAGATATTTGTATACATACAGTACAGACCAAAAGTTTGGTCACGCCTTCTCATTCAAAGAGTTTTCTGTATTTTCATGACTATGAAAATTGTAGATTCACACTGAAGGCAGGAGGTGTGATGGTGTGGGGGTGCTTTGCTGGTGACACTGTTGGGGATTTATTCAAAATTACTGAGCCATACTGAACCAGCATGGCTACCACAGCATCTTGCAGCGGCATGCTATTCCATCCGGTTTGCGTTTAGTTGGACCATCATTTATTTATCAACAGGACAATGACCCCAAACACACCTCCAGGCCGTGTAAGGGCTATTTCACCAAGAAGGAGAGTGATGGGGTGCTACGCCAGATGACCTGGCTTCCACAGTCACCAGACCTGAACCTAATCGAGATGGTTTAGGGTGAGCTGGACCGCAGAGTGAAGACAAAAGGGCCAACAAGTGCTAAGCATCTCTGGGAACTTCTTCAAGACTGTTGGAATACCATTTCAGGTGACTACCTCTTGAAGCTCATCAAGAGAATGCCAAAAGTGTGCAAAGCAGTAATCAAAGCAAAAGGTGGCTACTTTGAAGAACCTAGAATATAAGACATATGTTCAGTTGTTTCACACTTTTTTAAGTATATAATTCCACATGTGTTAATTCATAGTTTTGATGCCTTCTGTGTGAATCTACAATTTTCATAGTCATGAAAATACAGAAAACTCTTTGAATGAGAAGGTGTGTCCAAACTTTTGGTCTGTACTATACATAAATATCACTGTGGGGCCATTATAATGTATACATGGGACACATCTAAAAGCCCATAGATATGTATTCATATATACAGCACAGTGAGGCCATTAAAGGGGCATTTGTAAAAGGCCCATACAGTTATGTATATAGAAACATAGAAACATAGAAGATTGATGGCAGAAAAAGACCACCTGGTCCATCTAGTCTGCCCTTTTATTATCCTTTTATTGTTATCTTAGGATAGATACATGTTTATCCCAGGCATGTTTAAATTCAGTTACTATGGATTTATCAACCACCTCTGCTGGAAGTTTGTTCCAAGCTTCTACTACTCTTTCAGTGAAATAATATTTTCTAATGTTGTTCTTGATTTTCCCCCCAACTAACCTCAGATTGTGCCCCCTTGTTCTTGTGTTCTGTTTCTTATTAATAACCCTTCCATCCTGAACTTTATTCAGTCCTTTAACATATTTAAAGGTTTCAGTCATGTCCCCCCTTTCTCTTCTTTCCTCCAGACTATACATATTAAGAACTCTGAGTCTTTCTTGATAAGTTCTATGCTTTAGACCTTCCACCATTTTTGTAGCTCTTCTTTGGACCCGTTCTATTTTAGCAATATCCTTTTGCAGGTGAGGTCTCCAGAATTGAACACAGTATTCCAGATGTGGTCTCACTAGAGCTCTATACAGAGGGATCACAATCTCCCTCTTTCTGCTTGTTATACATCTAGCTATGCAGCCAAGCAATGCTTTCCCTACCGCCTGGCTGCATTGGTTACTCATTTTGAGGCTGTCAGAGAGGACTACCCCCAAATCCTTCTCTTCTGAGGTCTTTGTTAGCACAGAACTGCCAATATGATACTCAGATAGAGGATTTCTTCTCCCCAAGTGCATTATTTTACATTTGGAAACATTGAACTGCAGTTTCCATTGTTTTGACCACTTATCTAATAAAGATATATCATTCTCCATATTACAGATACCTCCTGGAACATTAACCATATTACACACTTTTGTGTCATCAGCAAACAAGCAAACCTTCCCTACTAAGCCGTCCCTTATGTCACTTACAAACATTTTAAACAGAACAGGACCCAGAACAGATCCTTGTGGCACCCCACTTGTAACCTGCCTCTGCATATATATGCATGCATATATATGTACCTATTTAAGACAATGCCCACACTTCCTTCTACAATTACAGTTTTCAACAAGATATCAGAGATAGAGATGAGCGAACATGCTCGTCCGAGCTTAGTGCTCGTTCGAGTATTAGGGTATTCGCATATGCTCGATACTCGGACAAGCATATCGCGATCCTCGAGGAAATGGCAACTTCTACTTCCTTTTCTCAGCCAATCAACATGCAGGAGAGTCTTTGGTACCTCCTAGCATCACGTGGGGCCCCTACAAGTCGATAGCAGGGATTGGTTGGCCAGATCAGATGACCTGGGAATATAAGAATCTGGTCCCACGCTGCTCGCGTCAGAGGCCGCCTGCATGAGATTAGGGATAGAGCTGCTGTCTGTCAGGGAGATAGATAGAGCCTCAATTTAGATTTTGGTTAGGCAGGAATCATTCTCAAAGAACCCAACAGCCCTTCTAAGGGCTACAAGCACCTTTTCTTTTTGGTCTCCTTCTGGCTGCTGGCTGGGACTTGTAGTGTAGCTACCGCCATCTTGGCTGCACACTGTACACAGCGACTGGTGGCAGAAGGGACAGCACGTGGTCCACACAGACCCAAAAGAAATTGCCCAAAGTCCTCTCAGTACTCATCTTTGCTGCTGCTGCTGCTGCTGTACCTTGGCTTGCTGGGATCTGTAGTGCAGTCTAGGGAATACGTTTTTTCTCTCATTTCTATACACTACAGTCCAGTGAATAATTATGTAGTGTACTGTACAGTAGCGTCAGTCTAGGTAATACGTTTTTTCTATCATTTCTATACACTACAGTCCAGTGAACAATTATGTAGTGTACTGTACAGTAGCATCAGTCTAGGGAATACGTTTTTTCTATCATTTCTATACACTACAGTCCAGTGAACAATTATGTAGTGTACTGTACAGTAGCGTCAGTTTAGGGAATACGTTTTTTCTATCATTTCTATACACTACAGTCCAGTGAACAATTATGTAGTGTACTGTACAGTAGCATCAGTCTAGGGAATACGTTTTTTCTATCATTTCTATACACTACAGTCCAGTGAACAATTATGTAGTGTGCTGTACAGTAGCGTCAGTCTAGGGAATACTTTTTTTATATATCCTATAGTGCAGTGAAAAATTGAGTGGTTTGCGGTGCAAAAGCCGCCGTCTAAAGACTACGTTTTTCCTCTCAGTCATATATACTACAGTGCAGTGCAAAATTGTGTCGTGTGCTGCACACTAGCCGGAGTGTAGAAAATATACGTTTTTCCTCTCAGTCATATATACTACAGTGCAGTGCAAAATTGTGTCGTGTGCTGCACACTAGCCGGAGTGTAGAAAATATATGTTTTTCCTCTCAGTCATACATACTACAATGCAGTGCAAAATTATGTCGTGTGCTGCACACTAGCCGGAGTGTAGAAAATATATGTTTTTTCTCTCAGTCATATATACTACAGTGCAGTGCAAAATTCTGTCGTGTGCTGCACATTAGCCGGATTGTAGAAAATATACGTTTTTCCTCTCAGTTATATATCCTACAGTGCAGTGAAAAATTGAGTGGTTTGCGGTGCAATAGCCGCCGTCTAAAGACTACATTTTTCCTCTCAGTCATATATACTACAGTGCAGTGCGAAATTGTGTCAAGTGCTGCACACTAGCCGGAGTGTAGAACATATACGTTTTTCCGCTCAGTCTTATATACTACAGTGCAGTGCAAAATTGTGTCGTGTGCTGCAAACTAGCCGGAGTGTAGAAAATATACGACTTTTCTCTCAGTCATATATCATACAGTGCAGTGCAAAATTCTGTCGTGTGCTGCACACTAGCCGGAGTGTAGAAAATATACGTTTTTCCTCTCAGTCATATATACTACAGTGCAGTGCAAAATTGTGTCGTGTGCTGCACACTAGCCGGAGTGTAGAAAATATATGTTTTTCCTCTCAGTCATATATACTACAGTGCAGTGCAAAATTATGTTGTGTGCTGCACACTAGCCGCAGTGTAGAAAATATATGTTTTTTCTCTCAGTCATATATACTACAGTGCAGTGCAAAATTCTGTCGTTTGCTGCACATTAGCTGGATTGTAGAAAATATACCTTTTCCCTCTCAGTTATATATCCTACAGTGTAGTGAAAAATTGAGTGGTTTGCGGTGCAATAGACGCCGTCTAAAGACTACGTTTTTCCTCTCAGTCATATATACTACAGTGCAGTGCAAAATTCTGTCATGTGCTGCACACTAGTCGGAGTGTAGAAAATATATGTTTTTTCTCTCAGTTATATATTATACAGTGCAGTGCAAAATTCTGTCATGTGCTGCACACTAGCCGGAGTGAAGAAAATATACGTTTTTTCTCTCATTTATATATTATACAGTGCAGTTAAAAATTCTTTCGTGTGCTGCACACTAGCCGGAGTGTAGAAAATATACGTTTTTTCTCTCAGTTATATATCATACATTGCAGTGAAAAATTGAGTGGTTTGCGGTACAATAGCCACCGTCTAAAGACTACGTTTTTTCTCTCAGTTATATATCATACAGTGCAGTGAACATACAAAATGTTGAACCCAAGGGCTAAGGGTCGAGGACGAGGGCGTTCAAGTAGTGTAGGGGGCAGAGGCCGTGGTCCTGGGCAGGGTGACACAGTACATGTTGATGAGGGAGCAGTGGAACGCTGCAGAGTTTCGCTCCCTAGCTTCATCTCGCAACTTACTGGTTCATGTGGTACACCACTATTGAAACCACAACAGTGCAAACAGGTGATGATGTGGATAGCGGACAATGCGTCCAGTAATTTATCCACCACCCAGTCTTCCACGCAGTCCACCCACGCTAGCCAAGGGAGTAGACCTCTGGCTCCTCCAGCTCAACCTCCTTCCCCCAGCCTGCCCCCCCACGGAAAGTATGGATTCAGATCTGGAATACTCACAGGAACTCTTTTCAGGACCCTACCCAGAGACACAAACCACTGCTCAAGAGCAACCTGAGCAGTTGCTCTGTCCCGATGCCCAACATTTAGAACTTTCGCAGTCTGTGGGTGATGAGAGTGTGGACTTAGTGCAAGTAGTGCGTGAAGAGGTGTCGGATGATGATTATGAGACACGGTTGTCAGACAGTGACGTTGTTGTCAGGGCAGTAAGTCCGAGGGGGGAGCAGAGTGAGGAATCGGAGGAAGAGCTGGTGGATGATGAGGTGACTGACCCGAGCTGGGTTGGTAATCCAACTCAAGACAGTGTTTCTGAGGGGGAGGCAAGTGCAGCACCAGAACAGGTTGGAAGAGGCAGTGGGGTGGCCAGAGGGAGAAGCAGGGACAGAGCAGGTAGATCAGCCACTGTTTCACGGAGTCAAGCTCCCGTGCCAAGGCCTAGATGTTCGCAAGTCTGGATGTTTTTTAAACAACTGGCGCTGTACGCCTTGGAGGTGCTCGCCTGCCCTGCCGCTAGCGTGTCTTCAGTGCAGCTGGTGGCATCATCACTGATAAGCGTACACGCCTTTCAACTGACAGCGCTGACAGGCTGACGCTTATTAAAATGAATAAAGTCTGGATTTCACCGGAATTCAAATCTCCACTGGGGGAAAGCAGCTCAACATGAAGATTCTTCCTGTATCTTCTCCTCTCCTCATCCTCCTTCTCTTCTTACAAAAACGCTACAACCCTACAGGCCCTCTCTCCAATCAATTTTTTAGGAGCGTCAACTACAGACACTCAAAAACAAATTTTTAGGAGGGTCAACTGCAGACACTCAAAAAAAATTTTTAGGAGGGTCAACTACAGACACTCAAAAACAATTTTTCTGGAGGGTCAACTACAGACACTCAAACATTTTTTTTAGGAGAGTCAACTTCAAACAGCCATTTGACTGCAATCTCAGTCTGCCAAAGGCATTGGTGGTGTCACCGCCATGCTGTGTCAGGCTACATTTTTGGGTGGTTCACCTGCTACCTCAGTCTAACTTGGTCACTCTGGGTTCACCGCCATGCTGTGTCAGGGTAAATTTTTGAGTGGTTCACCTGCTATCTCAGTCTCACTTGGTCACTCTGTTGTCACCGCCATGCTGTGTCAGGGTAAAATTTTATGTGCTTCACCTGCTACCTCAGTCTCACTTGGTCACTCTGTTGTCACCGCCATGCTGTGTCAGGGTAAAATTTTATGTGGTTCACCTGCTACTGTACCTCAGTCTCACTTGGTCACTCTGTTGTCACCGCCATGCTGTGTCAGGGTCAAATTTTTTGTGCTTCACCTGCTAACTCAGTCTCACTTGGTCACTCTGTTGTCACCCCCATGCTGTGTCAGGGTAAAATTTAATGTGGTACACCTGCTAACTCAGTCTCACTTCGTCACTCTGTTGTCACCGCCATGCTTTGTTAGGGTAAAATTTTATGCGTTTCACCTGCTAACTCAGTCTCACTTGATCACTCTGTTGCCACCACCATGCTGTGTCAGGGTAAAATTTGATGTGCTTCACCTGCTAACTAAGTCTCAATTGGTCACTCTGTCTTTACTGCTATGCTGTGTCAGGGTAAAATTTTATGTGGTTCACCTGCTAACTCAGTCTCACTTGGTCACTCTGTTGTCACCGCTATGCTGTGTCAGGGTAAAATTTTATGTGCTTCACTTGCTACTGTACCTCAGACTCACTTGGTCACTCTGTTGTCACCGCCATGCTGTGTCAGGGTAAAATTTTTTGTGCTTCACCTGCTAACTCAATCTCACTTGGTCACTCTGTTGTCACCGCCATGCTGTGTCAGGGTAAAATTTTATGTGCTTCACCTGCTAACTCAGTCTCACTTGGTCACTCTGTTGTCACCACCATGCTGTGTCAGGGTAAAATTTTTTGTGCTTCACCTGCTACCTCAGTCTCACTTGGTCACTCTGGGTTCACCGCCTTGCTGTGTCAGGGGAAAACTTTATGTGGTTCACCTGCTAACTCAGTCTCACTTGGTCACTCTGTTGTCACTGCCATGCTGTGTCAGGGTAAAATTTTATGTGCTTCACCTGCTAACTAAGTCTCACTTGGTCACTCTGTTGTCACTGCCATGCTTTGTCAGGGTAAAATTTTATGTGCTTCACCTGATAACTCAGTCTCACTTGGTCACTCTGTTGTCACCGCCATGCTGTGTCAGGGTAAAATTTTATGTGCTTCACCAGCTAACTCAGTCTCACTTGGTCACTCTGTTGTCACCGCCATGCTGTGTCAGGGTAAAATTTTATGTGCTTCACCTGCTAACTCAGTCTCACTTGGTCACTCTGTTGTAACCGCCATGCTTTGTCAGGGTAAAATTTTTTGTGCTTCACCTGCTACCTCAGTCTCACTTGGTCACTCTGGGTTCACCGCCTTCCTGTGTCAGGGGAAAACTTTATGTGGTTCACCTGCTAACTCAGTCTCACTTGGTCACTCTGTTGTCACCGCCATGCTGTGTCAGGGTAAAATTTTATGTGCTTCACCTGCTAACTCAGTCTCACTTCGTCACTCTGTTGTCACCGCCATGCTGTGTCAGGGTAAAATTTTATGTGCTTCACCTGCTAACTCAGTCTCATATAGTTACTCTGTTGTCACCGCCATGCTGTGTCAGGGTAAAATTTTATGTTCTTTACTTGCTAACTCATTCTCACTTGGTCACTCTGTTGTCACCGCCATGCTGTTTTAGGGTAAAATTTTATGTGGTTCACCTGTTAGCTCATTCTCACTTGGTCACTTTGTTGTCACTGCTATGCTGTGTCAGGGTAAAATTTTATGTGTTTCAGCTGCTAACTCAGTCTCACTTGGTCACTCTGTTGTCACCGCCATGCTGTGTCAGGGTATAATTTTTTGTGCTTCACCTGCTACTTCAGTCTCACTTGGTCACTCTGTTGTTACCGCCATGCTGTGTCAGGGTAAAATTTTATGTGCTTCACCTGCTAACTCAGTCTCACTTGTTCACTCTGTTGTCACCGCTATGCTGTGTCAGGGTAAAATTTTAGGTGCTTCACCTGCTACCTCAGTCTCACTTGGTCACTCTGTTGTCACCGCCATGCTGTGTCAGGGTAAAATTTCTTGTGCTTCACCTGCTACCTCAGTCTCACTTGGTCACTCTGGGTTCACAGCCATGCTGTGTCAGGGGAAAACTTTCTGTGGTTCACCTGCTAACTCAGTCTCACTTGGTCACTCTGTTGTCACCGCCATGCTGTGTCAGGGTAAAATTTTATGTGCTTCACCTGCTAACTCAGTCTCACTTGGTCACTCTGTTGTCACCGCCATGCTGTGTCAGGGTAAAATTTTATGTGCTTCACCTGCTAACTCAGTCTCACTTGGTCACTCTGTTGTTACCGCCATGCTGTGTCAGGGTAAAATTTTATGTGCTTCACCTGCTAACTCAGTCTCACTTGTTCACTCTGTTGTCACCGCTATGCTGTGTCAGGGTAAAATTTTAGGTGCTTCACCTGCTACCTCAGTCTCACTTGGTCACTCTGTTGTCACCGCCATGCTGTGTCAGGGTAAAATTTCTTGTGCTTCACCTGCTACCTCAGTCTCACTTGGTCACTCTGGGTTCACAGCCATGCTGTGTCAGGGGAAAACTTTCTGTGGTTCACCTGCTAACTCAGTCTCACTTGGTCACTCTGTTGTCACCGCCATGCTGTGTCAGGGTAAAATTTTATGTGCTTCACCTGCTAACTCAGTCTCACTTGGTCACTCTGTTGTCACCGCCATGCTGTGTCAGGGTAAAATTTTATGTGCTTCACCTGCTAACTCAATCTCACTTGGTAACTCTGTTGTCACCACCATGCTGTTTCAGGGTAAAATTTTATGTGGTTCACCTGTTAGCTCAGTCTCACTTGGTCACTCTGTTGTCACCGCTATGCTGTGTCAGGGTAAAATTTTATGTGTTTCAGCTGCTAACTCAGTCTCACTTGGTCACTCTGTTGTCACCGCTATGCATTGTCAGGGTAAAATTTTATGTGCTTCACCTGCTTACTCAGTCTCACTTGGTCACTCTGTTGTCACCGCCATGCTGTGTCAGGGTAAAAATTTTTGTGCTTCACCTGCTTACTCAGTCTCACTTGGTCACTCTGTTGTCACTGCCATGCTGTGTCAGGCTAAATTTTTGGTTGGTTCAGCTGCTATCTTAGTCTAACCAAGCCACTCTGGGGTTCACTGCCATGCTGTAAACTGCAATCTCAGTCTTAACAAGTCATCCTGGGGTTCACCCCCATGCTGTAAACTGCAATCTCAGTCAAACTATGTAATTTATGGGTTCACCCCCAAGGTGTGCCAGACTACAATTTTAGCGGGTTCACCTGCAATCTCAGTCACAGACTGTCATTCAGGGGTGCATCACCATGCTTTTTCAAACCAATTGTTTCTGAGGGTCACCTC
>ONZH01025189.1:0-25284 GCA_900303285.1 Rhinella marina
TATCAGCATGGCTTCATGAGGGATCGATCATGTCAATCATGTCAAACTGATTTAATCAGTTTCTATGAGGAGGTAAGTTCTAGACTTGACCGCAGCAAATCAATGGATGTCATATATCTGGGCTTCTCCAAAGCATTTGACACTGTACCACATAAAAGGTTAGTATATAAAATGAGAATGCTTGGACTGGGAGAAAATGTCTGTATGTGGGTAAGTAACTGGCTCAGTGATAGAAAACAGAGGGTGGTTATTAGCGCTACACACTCAGTTTGTAGTCACCATCACTAGTGGGGTATTTCAGTGGTCAGTATTGGGCCCTCTTTTCTTCAATATATTTATTAATTATCTTGTAGAAGGCTTACACAGTAAAATATCAATTTTTGCTGATGACACTAAACTGTGCAAAGTATTTAACACAGAAGAGGACAGTACACTGCTATAGATGGATCTGGATAGATTGGAGGCTTGGGCAGAGAAGTGGCAGATGAGGTTTAACACTGACAAATGTAAGGTTATGCATATAGGAAGGAATAATGCAAGTCACCAGTACATACTAAATGGTAAAACATTGGGTAACTCTGACATGGAAAAGGACCTAGGAATTTTAGTGAACAGCAAACTAAGCTGCAGAAACCAGTGTCAGGCAGCTACTGCCAATGCTAATAAGATAATGGGTTGCTAAAGAGGCATAGATGCCCGTGATGAGAACATAGTCCTTCCACTAATCAGACCACACATGGAGTACCGTGTACAGTCCTGGGCTCCTGTGAAAAAGGCAGACATAGCAGAGCTGGAGAGGGTTCAGAGGAGGGCAACTAAAGTAATAACTGGAATGGGTGGACTAAAGTACGCAGAAAGATTTTTGTACACAAACATAGAAGAGGATTCTTTACGGTAAAAGCAGTGAGACTATGGAACTCTCTGCCTGAGGAGGTGGTGATGGTAAGTTCACTAATTGAGTTCAAGAGGGACCTGGATGTATTTCTGGAGGGTAATAATATTACAGATTATAGTTACTAGAGATGGGTCTTTGATCCAGGGAGTTATTCTGATTGCCTGATTGGATTTGGGAAGGATTTTTTTCCCCCTAAAGTGGGGGAAATTGGCTTCTACCTCACAGGTTTTTTTTTTGCCATTCTCTGGATCAACTTGTAGGATAACAGGTCAAACTGGATGGACAGATGCCTTTTTTTCAGCCTTATAAACTATGTTACTATGTTACTATCTGGTTGTGCTATTTTTTTTGTTGGTTGCGTTGTTCTTTTGAGCGTATACAGTTAGGTTTTACAAATACATATTTGTAGCATCTTTCCACATGCTAAGTGTATATATCTTAACCCCTTAAAGACACAGTCATTTTTTGTTTTTTCCTTTTCATTTTCTACTCCCTGCCTTCCTGGAGCCATAACTTTTTTCAATTTTTCCTTTAGCCATATGAGGGCTTGTTTTTTGTGGGACAATTTGTACTTCTGATGGCATAATTTGTACTTTCTGATGGCACCATATATCGCATACAACAAAGTGGGAAACTGAAACAAAAAACAAATGGGGTGGAATTGGAAAAAACGCAATTCTGCCATAGTTTTATTGGTTTTGTTTTTTACGGCGTTCCCTATGTGGTAAAACTGACTTATTAAAGGGGTTATCAGAGATGCTGTTCAATCCAATGTAGCTGCCACTTCCAGGATCAGGTGCTATACATTCTTGGTAAAATGCTAGCAAGAGATTCAGACTCACGCATGCACTGCGGATTCTAATTCCAAACTGGAATCACGCGCCGAATGTACAGCATATGATCAAAGAGGTGCCGGCCACATGGGATTGTATGGCATCGTGGATAACTCTAACTTAATTCTCGGGGTCAGTACAATTGCAGAGATACCACATTTTATAGTTTTTCTAATATTTTAAAAAACTATGAAACTATTTTTTTCTTTGCACTGCTATATTCTGACCGGCATAGCTTTTTAATATTTACGTTTACAGAGTGGTGTGAGGGCTAATTTGTGAGCTGTGGTGAGCTGTATTTTTGATTAATACCATATTGGAGTGTGTATAGCTTTTTGATTCCTTTTTTTTGGGAGGCGAAGTGAAGTGGAATTGGCCATTAGTATTACCCATTCACCGGGCTGTTCAGGCATTTTAGGATATGGAAATACTAATGATCTTTCTTTTTTTCTTTTTTATTGTTTATTTTTAAAAATAGAGAAACAGGTTACATATATATATATATATATATATATATATATATATATATATATATATAATTTTTAAAAACTTTTTTTACAATTATTTTAAGTCCTCCTAGGGCAGTGATGGTGAACCTTTTGCAGACCGTCCCCAAACTGCAACCCACTTATTTATTGCAAAGTGTTGTCACAGCAATTTACCCTGAATACTACAGTCCAGTATAATATATCTTCCATGTACTTTATCATTTAGCTATAATAGCCTGACTGCATTAAGTGCACTGTCCAGGGGCGTTGCTAGGTTAAAACATTTGGGGCCTGGGTCCCCAGTGTTTTGTCCCAGGCTCTGAATGTCCTGCCTGCCTGCTAGATACAACTGCATTGCCTTCCTAAGGACGGCAATACAATTCAATCTAAAGCACTGGAAAAGCTGAAAGACCTGTGGTGACTTCACAGATCATGTGACCAGTAAACCATGCAGTGGTTGAGAAGGACGTGCGATGATGTCATCATCATGTGACCAGTGCATAAAATGATGGCAATGAAGAAGAGAAGTCCTGGGGAAGAAGCTGTGGTGAGCTCTCCTACATGAGGAGAGGTAAGTGAAGTGAGAGGCAGAGCAATGCTGGGAGCTGTGGTTATTTTACTGGGACTGTATGTTAGGGCTGAAGATATGTTATTTATATGGAACTGTGTGTTGGAGGTGGCTGGGGGGGTCATGTTATTTACATGGGACTGTATGTTGGAGGCGGCTGTGGGAGGGAGTGATGTTATTTACATGGGACTGTATGTTGATGGCGACTGTGGGAGGGAGTGATGTTATTTACATGAGACTGAATGTTATAGGGGTCTGGGGGAGGGAATGATGTTATTTACATTGGACCAAATGTTAAAGGGCCAATGTTATTTACATGGGACTGTATGTTAAAGATGGCTGGTGGGGGGGGGAATGATGTTATTTACATGGGACTGAATGTTGAGGGGGTGATGTTTACATAGGATTGCATGTTGGAGGCGTCTGTGGGTGGGGGATATTATTTACTTTGGACTGTATGTTGAAGGCGGCTGGGGAGGAGGTGATGTTATTTACATGGGACTGTATTCTGAAGGGGGCTGTAGATAGAGAGGGATGTTATTTGCATGAGACTGTATATTGGAGGGGGCTGGAGAGATGGTGTCATGTTATTTACATGTTACTCTATGGCAGAAGGAGGAAAATAGTGTTATTTACATGGGATTATATATTGGAGGGCCTGAAGCAAGGGGAATGATGTTATTTACATAGGACTGTATTTTGGAGGGGGCAGGAGAGATGGTGTGATGTGATGGTGGAGGGAGGAATATAACTACAGGGGGCACTGCAAGGGGGAAAATTAAAAATACTGGGGGCACTTCAGGGTGAGCATGATAATGGTAGGGGGCAGTATAAATACTGGGGGCAATGAAGGGTATTTTAAATCCAGGGGACATTATAGGCATTCTTACTATTGGGGGCTCTATAGGAGGGACTTATAGATCTGCCTTATTTCTACGAAGAGCACTATGGGGGGGGCCTTATTACTACTGAAGGGGTCTGTAGAGAGCTTTCTTACCACTGGGGGAACAACAGGGAGCCTTATCTCTACTGGGGTCTCTGTGAGGGCATTATTAATACTGGAGAGCTCTTCTACTAATGGGGGTACTCTTGGGGAGTGTTATCACGATTGGGGGCACTGTAGCCGGCAGTATTACTAATGAGGGCATTCTTAGGGAGCATTATCACTGTTGGGAGCACTGTAGGGGGCAGTATTACTAATGAGGGCATCCTAGAAGGGAATTACTATTGTTGGGACTATGAGGAACAGTACCGTATTACTATGGGGGCACTAATTTATCTTCAGTATAGTATTTGGGGGTATTGATGAGCACAGCGAGCAGCAGAATAACACTGTGGGGACTCCAGGTTGGGGGATAATGATAGCAAAGTGAGGAACCTAAGACGTCCATGTGTCAGACTCTGCAGAGACGAGGTGGCTGAAAGAAGTTGTACGGACCAAATGGAGAAGATGATGACAGAGAATATCTACATCAGAGGACATGTCACCTGGAGGCTCTGGATGTGAGAGGTATGTGCTGCAGTATAGCGAGTACAGGAAAGTGCAGTGTGTGTGTGTGGGGGCCCTGGGCCATATTCATTTGGGCTTGGGCCCTGGATCTTTTGAGACCCTAGCAATGCTCCTGGCACTGCCTGTGCTGTTCATAGTGCGTCCTGCACTGATGAATGGCAGGAAAAATCTAAGGCATATTGGTACACTATACACTTTTTCCAGCATGTGAGTGTCCACAAAGGGGGCTCTGAGTGCCGCCACTGGCACCCGTGCCATTGGTTCACCACCACTTTCCTAGGGAAATCTGACTTTGTCTCATCTCCTCTGACATAGATTGAAGTGCTTTAACATTCCACTGGAGCAGTGGGAACTTGTTCTGCAAAGTGATGAATCACGAGTCTCTTTCCGGCAGCCTGATAGATGAGTCTGGCAGCCTGATAGATGAGAAAATTACCTACCTGACTCCATTGTGCCAACTGTAATGTTTAGTGGAGGAAGGAGAATGCTATGGGGTTGTTTTTCGGGTGTTGGCCTAGGCCCCTTAGTTTCCATTCAGCATATCAAGACATTTTAGAAAATTGTTTCCTTCCAACTTTGTGGGAACAGTTTGGAGAAGGCCATTTTTTTCTATTCCAGCATGACTGTGCCCAAGTGCACAAAGCAAGGTCTATAATGGCATGGGTGGCTGAGTTGGTGTGGAAGAACTTGACTGGTCCACACAGAGCCCTGACCTCAACCACACTGAATACTTTGGGGATAAACTAGAACAGATGTTTGACCTTACAAATACTCTTTCATAAGAATTGGCAAAAATTCCCACAGACACATTCTAATATCTTGTAGAAAGCCTTCTCAGAAAAGTGGATGATGGGGTTCTAACTCTATATTAATGCCTATGGGTTTAGAATGGTGTGACGAATCCCGCAACTCGCAGCCCACCTGACGTCAACTACATCGAGCCCACGAGATGCGGTTATGTCACTGGTTACCAAGGCATGACATTACACCGTCCCTAGGAGCACGTAAGGTCAGCTTGGTACAATTTTTTTTTTTTTTAAACTCGGTTTATTGAAGAAGAAATGTCACAATAAAAATATAGTAACATATGGTCACACACCATTAGCAATTATGCAGTCATTGTCATACAATCTTATACAAATGCAAGCAGTAAAGCAGTTACACTTGGCAAACAGTATTATCATTTGAAGACGGTAAGGTAGCAAGTAAACATCATGAGAAATACATTTCCAGAGGCTCACGTAATCAGGTTGCTCATTACAGTTGAAAACATTTGGACAGAGTACTGTGTCAGGGAAGAAGAGCACCACGGTCCCCATATCTTATCATGTTTTTTCTCGCAACCCCTATGTTTATATAATATATATTCATACGGAATAATAGCATTAACTAGTTTCTTCCATTGTGTGAGTGTCGGGCATTTGTCACCCATCCACCTAATCGCAATGGCTTTCCTTGCTAGAAATAATGTTTCTTTTAGAAATATTCTATCATAATGTGGATAGACTTCGTCATCCAGTATACCAAATAGGCAGATACTGGGAGACAGTGGTAGTGGTGGTTGTACTAGGTCATTCAAGAGATCAATCACCTGCTTCCAAAATCCCTTTATGTGATGACATTCCCAAATAAGATGCCAAAAATTGGCATTTGTGGCAAGGCATCTATGGCAATTGGTATGTGAGATACGTCCCATCTTAAATAAACGTGAGGGCGAGAGATAACTCTGATGGAGTATACATAATTGAATGAATCTGTTATTCACAGCTGGTGAAACCCCAGTAGGGGATGCCAGCATTTCAATCACATCATCATCAGATAGATCGGGGACCGTGTCCTTCCACCTGTCAATGACTTTCAAAGGGGCCCTGTTGAGCTTGGTATCAAGCAGGTGAGTATAAATGGCAGATATAAGACCCTTGGGACCTTGTGAGCGAAGAACACCTATAAATGGATAATTCGAGATATTGACCTCGGTACCAGAGAAGTGTGCATTTAGCGCATGTCTAAGTTGCAAGTAACGATAGAAAGCCGTCCTAGGCAGGCCACATTTAGATTGGATATACTCAAAGGTGCAGACTATATTATCACGATACACATCTCCCAAAGTTTTAACATTATGTGACTGCCAGAAATGGGAATCAGTGGAGGATGCTAGTGCTGATATAATAGGGTTGTCCCATAGGGGCATTTCTGGACAAACTGCAGTATATGCATGTAACTCCCTCGTAGTCCTCCAAACCTGTATAGCTAGCCTATGAAGAGGCAGCAGCTGCCCGGGAAACAGAGATGGTCTCTCCAAAACAGGCCACAGTGATTGCAATCCCAGGACAAACGCCAAATGGGCCTCAGAATTAGGGGCCTTCTCTGTTGGGTCTAACCATGACCTTAGGTATCGTAGTTGCCCAGCTAGATAATAAAAGTAAAAATCAGGGAGGCCCATACCACCCCTATCTTTTGGCCGACATAGTGTGGGTAGTGACAATTTAGGTCTATTGGATCCCCATATAAACGGTGAGATTAAAGAATTCAGCTGGGTAAAGAACTTTTTAGGGACAATATAAGGAGAGTGTTCCAATATATAAAGGCATTTGGGCAGTACTATCATTTTGATAAGGTTTATACGCCCTGCTACTGATAGCGGGAGAGACCCCCATACTTTAAATTTATCTCTACAGTAGTCCAGAATGGGGGAAACATTTGCAGAAAAGAACTCAGCCGAGTCTTTTGCAATCACTATGCCCAGGTATTTAAATTGTTGAGCCACTGGGAGACCAAACACCTGATCCTGCCATTGTGAACCATATAAGGGGAAGAAGGAGGATTTGGCCCAACTGATGTAAAGGCCTGAGTATGATCCAAAAGTATTGATAATCTGCATAGCCCTTGGGAGGATATCTTCTACATGAGACATGAAAAGAATGATATCGTCGGCGTATAATCCAACCCTATCCTCACGATCCCCTAACCTGATTCCCTGAAATACTGTGTCCTGCCTGATACGGGCTGCAAGAGGCTCAATAGCCAATGCAAAAAGGAGTGGGGGCAGGGGACAACCCTGTCTGGTTCCCCTGCCCAAATTGAAAGACTGGGACCTAGTACCATTTACTGTAATGTTCGATCTAGGACTAGCATATAATATGGATACCCACTGGATAAATGCTGGGCCAAAACCGAATCTCCTTAGTGTAGCGATAAGGTATGGCCACTCCACGGAGTCGAAAGCCTTGGCGGCGTCCAGCGACGCCAAGGCCCACGACTGCTTCCGACGGATCCCTATCTGGGTTATGACCTGCACCCTACGAATATTTTCAGATGTGGACTTGCCAGGCATAAAGCCCGATTGATCAGGGTGAATAATAGATAATATACACTTGTTTAACCTAGTGGCTAAGATTTTGGCCAATATTTTATAGTCCAGGTTCAGCAGTGATATGGGTCTGTACGAACCACACTCCATAGGACTTTTACCTGGTTTTAATATCACAACTATAGTGGCCTCGTATAGAGAAGGAGGCAGGCGTTGCGCATTAAAGGCTGCCTCATACATCTGCTTCAAAGAGGGTACCATCTGGTCTGAATATTTTGCATACACCTCCACCGGGATCCCGTCAGGGCCAGGAGCCTTCCCCCTAGCCAAGGATGCAATTGCTGCCAGTATCTCGGCTTCAGAGATGGGGTAATCCAGCATATCCACTTGCTCCGGTGAGAGCGACGGCAGAGTCAGGTCAGACAGGTATTGTATCCCGTCAGAGACGGAGCAGGCAGACTGAGCTTGATACAGAGTATTATAGTAAGATTGAAACCTGGCCGCAATACCCTCAGAATCCATGAGTAAGGAGCCATCTGCTGCTTGTATTTTAAGAACAGCCGGGGAAACCTGGTTTTGATGAACCAAATGCGCAAGCAACTTACTAGATTGATTACCTAGCTCAAAAAAGGATTGTTTAGTAAAAAATAGCTTGCGTTGCGCCTTCTCTTTCAGAAGGGTCAGATATTGTCGCCCTTTCATAAGCCATATGTCTCGATGTATATCGCTAGGATCTGCTACATATTGCGCCTCAAGTCTAGTGCACTCAGCTGCCAACTCCGTCTCCTGACCCGCCGTCGCCCGCTTAACAAAAGATATAGAGGATTTAAGACAACCCCGCAGGTAGGCTTTTAACATTTCCCATAACAGCAGGGGATCCGCCTCTGGGGCATTGACAGACAAGAAAATCTCCAGTTGGTCCGAGATGCGGTCATTAACCCCAAACAAAGACAACCAGAATGGATGGATTCTAAGTGTGGGTCTCACTTGGTGAGCAGAGACACCAACATCTAACACCATTGGGGAATGATCTGATATACATCTAACCCCGTATGATATAGAGCGGACTAATGCACTCAGCCTTGCATTGCCAAACATATAATCAATGCGGGATAGCGAACCATGCCCAGGCGAAAAGCATGAAAATACTTTATTCCCTGGGTTCCTACACCTCCATAAGTCCACCCACCCAATTTCTGACAAAAGTCTTGCCAACATAGTGTCAGCTTGCGGCATCGTGGTAGGGGTCGGACCTGAGGACATCTTATCTATTTGTGGGTCTAATAGCATGTTGCAATCTCCCATACACAAAATCTTAGCCTGGGGGAAAGCAGTGGCAAAGGAGATGGCTTGATGAAGTATTGAAAGAGATGCCGGAGGAGGCACATATATACCCAAAATGACATACAACTCACAATTTATATATGCGGCAACAAATACAAACTGGCCCTCAGGGTCAAGCAAGCTCCTCTCCATCTCCCACCTCAGAGACTTGTGAACCAGTAGGGACACCCCTACTGGTGTCTATACACTGAGGTATAGCAAGAATGTTGTGCCCACTGAGCCCAAGATCTATGCAGTCTGTTAGTACTGTCAGGTGTCAAATGTGTCTCCTGAAGACAGAGAATGTGAGGGTTGACTTTCCTAATTGCAGAAAAGACCATCGCCCTTTTCTTATTAGTACCTAAGCCCCGAATGTTCCACGACATAAACCTTATGTTAGCCATACTGCATGAAAAGTAAGATGGATATCATAACTGCGGTGTGTGACATAGGTGACCTGAACGGAAACAATGACAGCTGTGCAAAACCGGAACACTGCTACAGCACAGTCTATCATACTAACAAAGTGCAAAAACAATATAGTTTAGTTAGACTTCAAACTAACCAAAATTCACAATAATAATAAATCCTTAGTTCAGTGTCTATCGTGGCACCAATAAGGGGTGTACTGCTGGTATACCACCCTTAGTACAATGCAAACCACATATAGCCACCGATCCAGAGGACTTATCCCAACTTATACAGGTTCAATAGATGTCCGCCACATTGCATATTAAATACCGGACTAGGAATACGCACATCCCAGTATAAGGTAATCAGGTAAGAGTCATATATGCTATACTTGTACAGCCATGGGGGATGCAATCCCCGGGAGGGGAACATAAGAAAGAAGGATAAGAGGTCAGAAAAGAGAGAAAATTTAGAGAGGAGATGGGCATCAAGTGTGTAACAGGTAACAGTTAGGAACTAGGCCCGGGGAGCCTGAGAGTCAATGCAATAACTTGCGGGTAACTGTGACGATCACGTCCCGGGTCTCAGAGTCATCTCGGTGATCTCGGCGGTCTGGGTCTTGCATCGAGCCATGAGCTTGCTTCTGCCGGGGTGACAAAGAACCGCAATGTCTCTCCATCCACAACACGCAGCCTCGCCGGGTAGGCCATGGAATATGGCAAATTGAGATCTCTCAGCCTCCTCTTCACAGCCAGAAAAGTTGCACGCTTTTTCTGAAGTTCTGCGGAGAAATCAGGAAACAGCATGATGGAGGAGTTCTCGAGCCGCAGGTCCGGTTTACGCCTGGCTAGTTGCAGAATCTGATCCCTGTCGGTGGAATTCAAGAACCGCGCAAGCAATGGCCGCGGTGGCACACCAGGTGGAGGCGGTTTGGCGGGAACCCGATGCGCTCGCTCTATGGCAAAAGCTGAGGAGAATTTCCCGTCCGGGAATGTATCGGTGATCCAGCGCAGCAGGAACCCACATGGGTCAGTACCCTCCGCTCTTTCAGGCACGCCAAGTATACGTAAGTTGTTCCTCCTCAGGCGGTTTTCATAATCATCACACTTTTGCTGCCAGTAGTCGACTTTCTTGTCTAATGCAGCCAGCTGCGCGGGAACCGGGTTCGTGGTATCCTCCAAGTGAGAGATGCGGTTTTCCGTTTCCCGGACCCGGTCTCTGAGATTATGCATGTCTTGTCTAAGCAGACCCAAATCCACTTTCACCTCCTCCATTTTCCCCGATAATGTAGCTTTACATACAGAGATTGCCTGGAGCAGCTGCGCTGTAACTTGTTTCAGTGTGGGTTCCTCCTCCTGTTCCGGAGCCGCCGCACGGTCACCATCAGCAGACGCATCTCTCTGTAAGGAAGAGGATCCGCCATCTTGACTGTCCTCGCGGGCAAATTCTCTAAGTCTTTCTGCAGCTGAAAGAGCTTTATTGCGGGCCATGCTCCGTCCCCGGGGTCCGCCCGACCCCTTAGCACCAGAATGGGGAATGGTGGCGGCTGTGTATGTTCAGGATAATAGAAGTTAGGAGTCCACGGAGCGGAGCGAGCTCACATGCGTCTGCTCTTGTCGGAAGTTGGCCACGCCCCCCAGCTTGGTACAATTTACACAGACGCCTTCTGTCTACGAAGGTACAAGGAGGCCAGGGAAATCAGAGGGGATGATTCATTCATTGTGAGAGAGCGTAATTCCACACTCTCTCACAACCCTGACAAGCTGAGAGAGCCTTTTCACTGCCCCAGTGAAACACAGCTTTATCAGCGTGGTAGACTGCCACCAGTTCCTTGTTGAGCTAACGGGATTATATCGGGTGAGAAACCAACCAGTAGTAGTGTATAACTATGCCAAACACAGACGAGGGGATTCATGATTGAGATACAAAAACAGCAGAAAAAAATTATATATTTAATTGCCTTAAGGGCTCACTAGCCATAACACGATACACATAGAGAATAGACACAGTGGTCGGATGTGCAAATACAGTTGATATGATAAAACAGAATTGAACAGAGCAATAGTCAGTTACCAGATGGATGAGTATTCCGTTGAATTAGGATGAGTCCTGGGTTGCTGTAAGGCCTGGCTGTAATCACATGGGGCAGTGATGTAAGCAGCTTGTCCACGGTCCCTCCAAACACAGTACTCAGAGAAAGACCCTGGCCTCTGGCCTGTGTGGACCTTTTCACCTTTAGTCTGTCACTCCCCTCCCTTCCTCTGCGATGAGTTCACTCCTCCTTTCTGGATCTGGTAGCCAAAAGACCCACAAAACCCATTATGGCCCATAGCTCCAGTCCGGAAGGTCACAGAGAGATGGTTCTGGGACCAACGAATCTGTCTGGGTTCCGGCTACAGGTGGAGACCAAACATGGCGCCGTTATTAGGTTCCTGCCAGGAGATCTGTGTATCTCCCCTTCCTGGCATGTTACCACCAAACTACAACCATGGGCATATCTGTCTTGGCCCCTGTGTCACAGATATATAACTGGTTTATGCCTGTGATGGACAGGCAATTCATAATTCCTTATGAACCCCTGGTTCCATGATGTCTGAGGGTTTTGAGTGATCTAGGTAGTTGCTGACACCCCCGGCCGAGGGGCTTTCCTGTAGGATGAGATGGCCTCTGTGCTGTCTGATTGAGGTGTGAATTTGTACACATGTGGTCTGCTTGAAGCCAGGACCCCTGTGGAGTTTTATGCCCTCTGCTATCGGACAGCAAATGGCTAAAATTAGATCTTGGCTGGCATTAGATCATAATTGCACATTTCTCACAAATGGGATGTCACAAAAGCTGTAGGTGTAAAGTTTCCCAATACTTTAGTCCATATAGTGTGTGTGTGTGTAGTCTGCAAATGCATTTAACTGGAGATAAATGGCAATAATAGGCGATAATAATGTGACACTTGTCAATGCACTATCCACACTTGGCATCACAAAATGTATTGATGTGGAATATGGCAGTCTGGGAGCCAGAATACATTAATCTGCTACATAAAGAACAGTTTCATTACTTTTTCATGACTTAAAGGTCTCGCTTTTAATGTTCCTTGGTCATTGTCCTGAAGGTATTCAGAGCTCAGAGAACATGTACACAACACACAGTATTTGTGCACGTATGACCTTTGCTTTGATATCAATATCATTTGTCATACATGTCATAGAATACTAACCTGCAGGTATAAAAACACAGGGATAATTAGTTTCATTAGCATATGTCAAACTATAATTATAACTGAACAAAAACAGAAGTTTCATTATGGGATGATTTATAACAGACTGGATCATAGATCACAGACAGACTCCTCCATTAGTGAGGAGGAAATGTATCACAAGCCTCTAAATGGCATTGGAAAAGACGTGCATTTCATTTCAATCAATCAAAACCTATTCCAGACTATTAAATTATTATTTCATACATTTAAATGCACCCTTATCTTCCTTATCCTGATCTTAGAGGTAAAGATGGGGTTACTCTGTTTACTTATTTTTTTTAAATATTGCTGCAGGACGTCCCCACAGATCAGGCTAGGGGCTGCATTATGTAGCCCCATTGTAAATATGTTCATATGGCCTTAGTTTATGTAGTTGATGATCTATCCATAGCATAGCCAATCAGTGTTTAAAGTGGGGGTCCGTCCATTGTTACCTGATGTCCAAGGTATATACTATATGTCCAGAAGTCCCGGTGTTTGCTAGATAAGTGGTTCCCAATCGTTTTGCTCAAACTGCCACGTTGTCAGATTGTACCACTATAAAGGTCACAATAAAACTTTAATGGGTATTTCCAGGTGTGATATGTATGGCATATTGACAGTATATACCAGAAATGTCTGAAAAGGGGGGGTTCTACTACAGATTGACACTCCAGAGAGGAGGAGACAAAGTGGCTACACATTTATGCATTATGGTTTACAGGAGTTACAGAAAAAGTTGAAAAGTTGAAAAATTATGATGGATAATGAGTATGTATGGTGACCTCTCCAATTTATTTCCTTCTCTTTAGGCCTCATGCACATGGCCGTGCTGCATTTTGCGGTCCGCAACTTGCGGATCCGCAAAACATGGATTCCGTCCGTGTGCGTTCCGCAATTTGCAGAGCGTAACGGGCACCCATAATAGAAACGACTATTCTTGTCCGCAAAACGATCAAGAATAGGACATGTTCTTTTTTTGTGGGGCCATGGAATAGAGCAACGGATGCGGACAGCACACAGAATGCAGCTCGGATGCAGACAAAACAATGTTCGTGTACATGAGGCCTTAGAGTGCTGTATGTACTTGTGCAAATGAAATACCCTGTAAAGGAGAGGTGTGGGTAAAACTCTTATAACCTGTTATCCTATCTAGGGGGCAAGCTGAAGGTTTTACCATGGCCCTCACAGTTCCCTGATCTAAACATCATTGAAAATATGTGGATAGACCTCAAAAGAGTAGTGAATGCAAGACAGGCCAGGAATCTCACAGAACTGGAAGAATTGAAAGACTCTTGACTGTCTACAAAAAGCGTTTCCAAGTTGTGATATTTGCCAGCGGGGTTTCTACTCGGTACTAACCATGCAAGGTGCCCAAAGTTTTGCTTTGGACCCTTTTCCTTTTTTGCTATTTTGTAAATATAAAAGGTGAAAAAAATGTTTTTGTTTAAAATACAAAGGGAATGTATCAACTTTAACTTTATGCCTTTTGGAGATCATTTCATCTTCGATTTGCTTAAGTGTTCACAATAACAGTAATTTTGATCAGGGGTGCCCAAACATTTGCATACCACTGTAATATTATATGTACACAAGAAATACCGCTGCTGTAGAGGTTTAGATTTAGCAGTGCTGTACTACAGTTTAAGACTTTCATCAATCATTAGTTTGATCAGAGCACTGGCCACCAGTGGCGTAGCTAGAACTGACTGGGCCCCACAGCAAATTTTTGTACGGCCCCCCCCATGACCCTCCTGGCATCGCATTTGTTCATATGTAACAGTGGGTTCACATCACGTTTTTCCTATCCGTTTGAAGTATACATAGATAAAAAAGGTATCATATACAAATATGCAGCTCACCACGTTTTTGTATCCTGCAGAGTCCAGTAAAAGAAATGCATACGTTAACGTATATGTTTTTTTTATGGAACTGTATGGCGAACGGACGCCACTGTGTAGATCAGTCTGAGGCATCTGTTAATGTATACATTAGGCTCAATTCACACGTCCTGTTTTTCTTTCCTGATTCGATCCTGATTTTTTTCAGGACCCATTGAAATGAATGGATCCAGATCAGGATCAGGATCGAATCAGGAAAGAAAAACAGGACGTGTGAAAGGAGCCTTAAACTGATGGCAAAAATGTGATGTGAACCCAGCCGTAGTGCCAGAATAAGTACCAGTACACAGCGGACAAGAATAGGCATATAGAATGTGACGGGCCGTGTGTTACGCAAATTGTGGGAACACACACTGGTTGGCATCCGTGGTATTGCAGATCCACATTTTTGCGGATCCGCAATACCATGGCCGTCTGAACGGCCTCTTACTGGGTAACCCTTCCATACAGTGACTGGATAGTACTGTCATACATGGACTGGCTAACGCCGCCATACACTAGATAACACCTAGGGTATAAAAGGGCACATTACAGGGAATGACTAGGGGCACTGTACGGGGTATGGTAAGAGGGCACGGTACAGTGAATGACTAAGAGCACAGTACAAGGTATGTTAAGAGGGCACAATGCAGGGTATAATGGAGCAAAGTACGGGGTGGGGGGGCAGTCACATGACCCTGAGACATTAGAAGGACACCACCATAATGAGAGGCAGAGGAGTGAGACAGGGGCCAGGGCTCTGGATGGACAGGGTGGGCATAGCAAGTAGGTGGAAGGGGCTCTGAGGGGGATTTATACAAGAAGTAGGGGCTGGAGGTCTGTGCAGGGCAGCAATAGGAGAATGGAAGGTGGAACAGGAGCTCTCCATACATGATGGAGGAAAGGAGACAGCAGGGGCTTCATGAGGATGAGATAAAAGAAGGACAGGATATGGGGGAGGGGGGGTGCAGGTGTTATGGAGGCAGACTGCTTTATGAAGCAGTAAAACAACAATAGCATGAAGCTGCTGGTCTACTACAGCACCCAGCAGCAGCTGGAAGACTTCTCTGACATTCTCCCTCCTGCCCCACACAGCAGACTCACTCACCCACTGTCTGCATCTCTTCAGACTTCTCCAGCCCTGCCGTCTCTCTCTTCCTCCAGCAGCACGTCCTGTGTAGAGGGGGCGTGTCTAAGGCTGGTAAGCCAGGTCCTGCTCTGCTGGAGTGAAGAGGGGGCGTGTCTGAAGCTCGCAGCACAGGAGCTTGTAAGAAGGATAGTGGCAGCCGGCCTCTGTGGCTGTATCCTGCTACTGCTCCCGGCCCCTTCTGCCCTCGGGCCCCGAAGCAGTGGCTTCCCCTGCTTCCCCGATAGCTACGCCCCTGCTGGCCACTATTCACTGTTTTAGCTCACTTAAAACTATATGAGACGTTGACTGGGTGAGGGAGTATAAAAATGCAAGTGACTCCCAGTTAACCAAGGTGGGTTTCCTGAATAGGTTTTTACCTGGCACATTTACTATGTAAATATAATTTGTGCAACCTCTGGTTATTCTCTTTAATAGTAGTGGCAAGCACTAGATCCTGTTGTGAAATTCGTAATGCTTGGGCATCTTGGGTTTTGCTCTTCAGTTGAAGTTTCTTGGGATGTGCAGGGTCAACATGCTAACAGTTCTGTGTGAGTTACTGCTTCTGTGACAGAAAGAGCAAGAGAAAGCTAACCTATGATTTCAGCTATACAGACTTTTCTGCTTGTGAGGGGCTACAATTGAGACACCCATCACACTTTACCATGTCCTGGCCAGATGTGCTTCTAAAGAACTGTATCCCACAGTGGACACTATAGCCATAATTACCAGATTACATTTGCTAGCCAGATATTAGAGAGAGAGAGAGAGACAGACAGACTTTAGCAGAATAGCATTCCGAGAGTGTCATTGTTTGCCACTTTGTCAGCCCCCATACCTTGCTATCTGGGAAAAGGATTTGCACTATGTCCAGATTATTGCTGGATATACTAAAACTCCTATTTACTCAAGTATATAATCAAGTAAAAAAGTACCTATATACTCAAGTAAAAGAGATGTTTCTTCTTCCTCTCTGGTCCTGTTCCTGACTCCTGAAGCCAGGCACCCATACAACCAAAAACATCAAGGACACCCCGAACTAACATCAGACAGAAGTCTCAACTACAGGGAGTGCCCTGAGGGAAGAAAGGATTCACCCTTCTCTCACTACATCATATTATCAGAGCCACTACCACTCCCATCCTCCACTCCAGCTCCTCAAAGGCTTGCTGCAGATAGCCTAGTGTGGACAATTTGGCAGGTGTTTGGAACACATAAATATGTTTTTCCATTAAAGTAACTGCAAATCTATTGCTACTCCCCAAAAGAGATAATTTGGGATCACGTGTTAAAGTTCCATTACTTTTTTCTATACCACCACGTTTGTATAGTGTTTATATACATCGGCAGGAATTCTGGATTTTTAGATTGTTAATTTTAAAAATATTAAAAAACCCAACAGGGCATTGTGTATTTAATCAGGCTGTTTGCTATGACTGTCTACCATCCATTTAACCATAGCCATATATGTAAGTGGCACTTTCCTTTACTAATGTTATCTTGCTTTAAAGAGCTTGAAAGGGGTTGGGCACAGTCCAAGCAGACCTCATAGTGTCACAACTTTTAAAGCCAACCAGGGCACTTTTATTCAGACCAAATTATTTGAACCTAGTGAAATATGATAGCTATTTTGGTCGAATTGGTCCTGAATAGTGTTGAGCGAACGTGTTCGGCCGAATACCGTGTTTGCACGAGCGCCTCCCCACGCGCTAATTAGCCAATTAGCGTGCGGGGAGGTATGGCATTCAGTGTAATGCCAGTAGCCATGTTAGCTACTGGCATTACACTGATTGGCTGGCCGGGAACGCGTCATCGGGTACTATATAGCACCCGGTGACATGTGACCCGGCCAGTGTTAGACAGGGAGAGCTGCAGCAAGGAAGGTTTTTTTTTTTTTTTTTGTGGGTGTAAAAAAAAACCCAGGTGTGCCCTGTCAGTAACGCAAGGTGCAAAGCGTATTACAACCGTTCAAAAGTCTCTGTAGCTGACATCCGTATTTAATACCGTTAATCTAGGCCGCAGTTCCTCATTTGCTGCTGCAGTTCAATTTTCCCTAGGAGGGAATTAAACAATAGGGATAGTATTTGGGTAGGTAGAAAGATTGTCACTGTTCCAAAAAGAACAAAGTCCATTGTGAAATACGTTTTTTTTTTATTTTTTGGGTGGCAAAAAAAACCCCAGGTGTGCTCTGCCAGTAACGCTAGGTGCACAGCGTATTACAACCGTTCAAAAGTCTCTGTAGCTGACATCCATTGTCACATTTAATACGGTTAATTTAGGCCTCAGTTCCTCATTAGCTGCTGCAGTTCAATTTTCTCACGGAGGGAATTAAACAATAGAGATAGTATTTGGGTAGGTAGAAAGATTGTCACTGTTCCAAAAAGACCAAAGTCCATTGTGAAATACGTCTTTTGTTATTTTTTTGGGTGGCAAAAAAAACCCAGGTGTGCTCTGCCAGTAACGCTAGGTGCACAGTGTATTACAACCGTTCTAAAGTCTCTGTAGCTGACATCCATATTTAATACCGTTAATTTAGGCCACAGTTTCTCATTTGCTGCTGCGGTTCAATTTTCCCAAGGAGGGAATTAAACAATAGGGATAGTATTTGGGTAGGTAGAACGATTGTCGCTGTTCAAAAAAGACCAAAGTCTATTGTGAAATACGTCTTTTTTTATTTTTTTGGGTGGCAAAAAAACCCAGGTGTGCCCTGTCAGTAACGCTAGGTGCACAGCGTAGTACAACAGTTCAAAAGTCTCTGTAGCTGACATCCGTTGTCACAATTAATACCGTTAATTTAGGCCGCAGTTCCTCATTTGCTGCTGCTCTATAATGTTAGCGCATTCATTCAATATTGGACATTCGTTTACATTTTTCTGATCATACAGTTAATAAAAATCTGCAGTACTGTAGTTGTGACCAAGTTGCATGTGTACTATACAATATGCGCAGAGGCCATGGCTCTGGGCGCGGTGAAACTGTGCCTGCTGGCAGAGCCCAAGAAACAAAGTCATCCAAAACTCCTAGCTTCATGTCACAGTTTGCAGGGTGGTGCAAGACCTCACTCTCTCAGCCACACCAGTGCGAGCAGGTAGTCAGTTGGATAGCAGGTAATAGTGCCTCCAGTCGGTTAAGCACCACCCTCTCTTCCACAAAGTCCAGTCTCAGTAGCCAAGAGTCTGGGCATCCATATCCTCACCCTGATCCTCCTTCCTCCCACCATGCAGAGTTTGGGCAAAGAACTAATCCAACATTGAGATATTCCGAGGAGCTTTTTTCATCACTGTCCCTTGGCTTGGGCCTCTCGCCAAGGCCGCTTGAAGTGGGACATGAGGAGATATTGTGCCCTGATTCCCAACCTATTGAGCAAACACAGTCTGAAGAAGATGACGGTGGGGAACGACAAGTATTTTCTCTCGAGGTGGATGATGATGATGAGACACAGTTGCCAATAAGTCAAGGGCAATTAGTGTCTCAAGAGGTTGTGGATGAAGATGAGTTGCAGTTAAGTCAGGTTCTTCTTAGTTCACCATGTCAGGAGGAGGAGCAGAGTGAGGATTTGGAAGAGGAGGTGGTGGATGACGAAATAGCTCACCTAACCTGGGAAGGTGGCAAGCTGAGCGAGGACATCAGTACAGAGGGGGAGGCATCCGTAGCAGCGCAACAGGCTGGAAGAGGCAGTGGGGTGGCAAAAGGGAGAAGGCAGGCCACGCCAACCAGGCCCGCAACTGTTCCCCGGAGCAGCCCCTTGCAGCCAGCTCCCATGCCAAGGGTTAGGTGATCCGCAGTCTGGCGTTTTTTTGAGGAAAGTGCTGATAAATTTTGTAATTTGTAACCTGTGCCGTACCAAGATGAGCAGGGGTGTAAACACCAGCAACCTGACCACCACCAGCATGATCCGCCACATGTCAGCAAAGCACCCTAAAAGGTGGGCCGAACGCCTGGGTCCATGATCTGTGTCTGCAGGTCACACCACTGCCTCCTCTTCCCCTCTGTTACCTGCTGTCCAAGACGCAGGCCCAGATGCCTCCCGCCCTGCACCTGGACCTTCGCAAGAACCGTCAGCCAGCACGTGCACTTTAATGTCCCAGCACAGCGTTCAATGTCCTTACCCCAGGCATTTGAACGCAAGCGCAAATACCCTGCCACCCACCCACAGGTCATAGCTCTAAACGCGCAACTTTCCAAGTTGCTGGCCCTGGAAATGTTGCCGTTTAGGCTGGTGGACACCAAAGCCTTTCGCAGCCTGATGGCGGCAGCTGTCCCTCGTTACGCAGTCCCAGTCGCCACTATTTTTCCCAGTGTGCCGTCCCTGCCTTACACCAGCATGTGTCCAGAAACATACCCGGGCCTTGACCAGCACAGTTACTGGCAAGGTCCACTTAACAACTGACACATGGACAAGCGCTTGTGGCCAGGGACGCTACATTTCCCTGACGGCACACTGGGTGAATGTTGTGGAGGCTGGGAGCGAGTCGTCCACTGGGATGGCCCAGGTGCTACCCACGCCGAGGATAGCGGGCCCTACTTCCATCCGGATTTCCGCTGCCACCTATAGTAGCGGCTGCAACCCCTCCTTCTCTTCCTCCACCTCCTCCTCCACTTATGCAGAATTCTCATCTTGCAGCACCAGTCAGACTTCTGTCAGTAGCTGGAAGCAGTGTAGCACAGCAGTCGGGAAGCGGCAACAGGCCATGCTGAAGCTTATTTGCCTAGGTGACAAACAGCACACCGCCGCAGAGCTGTGGCAGGGCATAAGGGAGCAGGCTGAGCTGTGGCTCTCGCCAGTCAACCTATAGCCAGGCATGGTTGTGTCTGATAACGACCGCAACTTGGTGGCAGCTTTGGAGCTGGCCAACCTCCCACACATACCATGCCTGTCCCATGTCTTCAACTAAGTGGTTCAGTGGTTTGTGAAAACCTACCCCAATTTGGTCTCAGCTACTGGTGAAGGTGCGTCGCCTGTGTGCCCATTTCCGCAAGTCACCGATAGCTTCAGCTGGCCTGGCAACCCTGCAGCAGCACTTGCGGTTGCCGGCTCACCAACTGCTGTGCAACCTGAGCACGCAATGGAATTCCACCTTACACATGTTGAGCAGGCTTTGTGAGCAGCAGAGGGCAGTAGTAGAATACCAGCTGGAACATGGTTGGCGCCTTTCTAGTCTGCTTCCACTTTTCACAAGCGACGAGTGGGCATTGATGTCTGACCTCCGTGAGATGTTACGCAACTTTGTGAATCTACACAGATGGTGAGCAGCGATATTGCTGCGAAACCATCCCACTTCTGTGTCTACTAAAAAGTTCGCTGCTCACAATAAAGGCCGATGCTCTGCGTGTGGAAGAGGTGGAAATGGGGGAAGACCCTACACAGGGTGATAGCCAGACCACCCTCGATTCATCTTCTCAGCGCCAATTGGAGGAGGAGGAGACGGTTGCCACCGATACACAGGGTAGGCATACCACGTTTACACCATCTCTTCGGCGTGGATGGGCTGAAGAGGACGAAGAGGATATTGAGAGTCATGCTCCTGATGGGGAGAGCGAAGCCTTGTCTGTTGGGACTCTGGCACACATGGCTGACTTCATGCTAGGCTGCCTTTCCCGTGACCCTCGCGTTATACGCATATTAGGCAACACGGATTACTGGTTGTTCACCCTTCTCGACCCCCGCTACAAAGAGAACTTCCCATCTCTCATTCCTGTGGTGGAGAGGACAAGTAAAATGGTGCAATACCAGAAGGCCATTGTCGAAAAATGGGCTCCACAAATTTCCATCTGACAACTCTGGCGGCAGAGTACGTACTTTCTGGCCACCCGAGGAGGGGAGACGAGGGGAACACACAGCAGTTCCAACAAAGGCAGGGCGACACTCTCTAAGGCCTGGGACAGTTTATGACACCCCCGCCAGCAGTCTCACCCTGATGAGCGGCCCTAGTTTTGGAAGATGGTAAAGGAGTACCTAGCTGACCGTGTCAATGTCCTCAGTGATCCCTCTGTGCCCGTATAATTATTGGGTGTCTAAGCTGGACACGTGGCACGAACTGGCGCTCTACGCCTTGGAGGTGCTGGCCTGCACTGCCGCCATCGTTTTGTCTGAGCCAGTATTTAGTGCCACTGGGGGCATAATACTGATAAGCGCATCCGCCTGTCAAATGACAATGCTGACAGGTTGACGCTTATCAAAATGAACAAGGCCTGGATTGCCCCTGACTACAGAAGTAGTCCACCAGAGGAAAGCGGCTTAACATGAAGGAAGCATAAATCTGGCTTTTAGGGTGTATTGAATTACACTGCATTATCATGTACCCCTCCTCTTCTTGTCCTCTTCCTCCTCTTCCTCCATCATATGAAACTGCTTATTAGGCTGCCCTCAAAGTCCACCAACTGGGCCTGCACCCGAATTTTTTAGCCGATCAGCTCACCAGCTGGGCCTGCAACATAATTTTCTGGCCTGTCAGCTCACCAGCAGACACTCAACCATAATGTTTTAAACACTCAGCTCACCAGCTGGGCCTGCACCCGAATGTTTTGCTGCTCAGCTCACCAGCTAGGCCTGCAACAGAATTTTTTGGCCTGTCAGCTCACCAGCATGCTCTCAACCATAATGTTTTACATGCTCTGCTCTGCTACCTGTCACTTGTAATGTTTCAGACGTTCAGCTAAGCGGCATGTCTGCCTTAAATTTTTTTTCAAGAAATATCATTCTTTTTACGGTCAGGCTCGGCATCTGCGGGTCACCCTTAAATTTTTGGACGGTCAGCTCGGCAGCAGCATGGAGTCCTATTCGATTATTCAGAGCTCAAGTATTCAGTCGACCTGGCTGGTTTGAACACTCAAATTTTTTAAGTAAACTATTCTGGTCTCCGGGACACTCACGAAGAGCATTGGGGAGGCGGCGAGAGGTAGGGGCTTTGACAGGTGTTAGCTCACTTCCCTGCAGACCGCCAGCTCGATCTCCAGATCGAACTCCGAGCTTTCTCATGAGAGAGAGAGATAAGCAGTAAATATATATCTCTATATCCATAAATAAAAAAATATAGACTGCGGCACATCCAAATAGTGAATGAAGTGACATCCTTTATTCACCCATGCGACGTTTCAGTCCACTTGCTGGGACTGTTATCAAGCTTGGATGGATGTTTGTTGGATGTTGGTCACATTGAACCGCGGGCACCCTTACTCATTTGGTCTTAGCGAGTGCTGCTCCATTGTTTGCTTTTCATATATCCATAAATATATATATCTATTTATTATTCTCTATGAGCGACCAAACTACTGGACCAATTTTCACCAAATTCGGCACACAGGTACATCAGGTGTCCGGGAAGGTTTTAGACCAGGTCTCATCTCTCTAGGACATACCGTTCCTGAGATATTCCCAAAATATGATCTCCATTAGCCAACATTACAACTGGGAACTTTGGTTTTAAACTCCAACTGCCATTCTCTGCAAAGGCACACACAGGGAGGGCAGGTTTCCATAACAACCAGGTAATTATCAGCAGCTGAGGATCTCATCCATTTCTATTTACTGGCACTGTTAAAGGTATTCCGGTTACCATAAATATAACTTATGTTTTTTCTATTACTACAGTTCAGTAGTAATAAAAGATGTTTTCCTCCACTGCTGCCTATTGCGTGGGCTCATAAATAAGCATGGTATTGACCTTTAATTCAGGCCACCCTAAAAGAAGTACTTAAAACCCCCGCCCCAGGTCTCACTAAGCCAAACCCCCAAACTCTATCAGGCCACACCCCCTTTCACTCCGCAGCCAACAGAGATTGAAAAAATAAAGGTAAAAATCAACTTCTGTCAGCTGCAGGGATGGGTGGGAGGTTGACTTTCTTTCTGCAACAACACACACAAACATTAAATAAAATAGATTAAATACACCCATGTGAAGCGTCTTGCTAATCCACGCCCCCGACTCTGTCAGGTCACGCCCCTCCCACTCCGCAGCCAATGGGAATTGAAAAAATGAAGGTAAAAATAAACTACTGTTTGCTGCAGGGGTGGGAGGGTGAATTTCTCTCTGCAACGACACACAAAAATTTTAGATGAAATAGACTAATTATAGACTACAACCGTTCGAAGCCTTTTGCTAAGCCACGCCCCATCTGTCAGGCCACACCCCTCTCACTCCGCAGCCATTTCTGCCAACGACACACAGAACATTAAATGAAATAGATTAAATGCACCTATGCAAAGCGCTTTGCTAAGCCACGCCCCGACTCTGTAAGGCACGCCCCCTCCCACTCCGTAGCAACAGGGATGAAAAATAAAGGTAAAAATCAACTTCTGTCAGCTGCAGGGATGGTGGGAGGTTGACTTTCTTTCTGCAACGACACACAGAAACATTAAATGAAATAGATTAAATACCACCCATGTGAAGAGTCTTAATCCACGCCCCCGACTCTGTCAGGTTACGCCCCCTCCCACTCCGCAGCCAACGGGGATTGAAAAAATAAAGGTAAAAATAAACTTCTTTTTGCTGCAGGGGTGGGAGGGTGAATTTCTCTCTGCAACGACACACAAAAATTTTAGATAAAATAGACTAATTATAGACTACAACTGTTCGAATCGTCTTGCTAAGTCACGCCCCCAACTCTGTCAGACCACGCCCCCTCCCACTCTGCAGCCATTCTGCAACGACACACAGAAACATTAAACCCCTTCACGCCCAGCGCCGTACATGTACGGCGCTGGGGCGATGCGGGCACATGGCGCCCGCTCGCGGGTGCGGTGGGCGTCATGGCCGGCAAGTCTCTGCTGTTTCTAACAGCAGAGACTTGCCGCTACCTACTGTGTCGGCAGGCGTCTTCCGGGGTGACTAGATGCCGTGATCACACGTGATCACGGCATCTAGTTGCGTCTAAACCCGGAAAGCGAACGTGTGGCCAATCGGGGTGTCTGTACACCATATGAAAACTGTAATCCTCGCTGGTGAGGATTACAGTTTTCAAAGAGTCTATAAAATCCATAATTGCTCATAAAGAAAAAAAAAAAAAGCCACAATATATAAGCCCATATTTGAGCTTTCTAATAGTAAAAAAAAAAAAAAAAAAATGTTAAAAAATATATCAAAAATTAAAAAGATGTAAAGTTCAAATCACCCCCTTTCCGTATAAGTAAAAAATAAATACCTAAATAACAATAAATATAGACATCATGGGTATCACCGTGACCGAAAACGCCCGTACTTTTAAAATATAAAAAAAAAATTCCAATACGGCGAATTGTGTGGCGGAAAAAAGCGTCCAAATGGCGATTTGCCGTTTTTTGTCGCTTTTTTTTTTCTAAAAAAAATTAAATAAAAAGTGATCAAAAAGTCATACACACCCCAGAATGGTATCAATAAAAACTTCAGATCGTCCCGCAAAAAATGAGCCCCCATACAGCTCTGTACACATAAATACCAAAAAGTTATAGGGGTCAAGATATGACAAGGAAAAAAAAAAAAAAAAAAAGGGCAACTTTCTAATTATTTTATCACTATGAAAACGCAGGAAAAACTATACATATTAGGTATTGCCTGATTCGTACTGACCAGTAGAATGAAAGTAACGGATCAGTTTTAATGCACATAGAACGCTGTAAATAAGAAACCCGTAGAACTGTAGCGGAATAGCGTTTTCTTTGCAATTTCACCCGGTTTGGAATTTTTTTCCTGCTTCCCACTACACCGTATGCAATATTAAATGGTGGCG
>ONZH01025190.1:0-26458 GCA_900303285.1 Rhinella marina
GAGCTGTATCCTGTAAATAAGTGTTGATGCGTGCCTTTTGAGCATCTCAGCATCTGAGAATTGCCCCTTAATGCTATATAGCGATTCATAATAATTGCGAAAGATCTCCGCTATGTGATCAGGGTGGTGGATTGACTGACCATTATTGTCTTTAAGAACTGGGATATATGTGTTTGTGACTCTAGGATATAATACTCTTGCCAATGCTCTACCACATTTGTTAGCGTTTTGGAATAAGTAACTGTGAAATCTTTCGTTAGATAAGGTTGTTTTCTTGTCTATGGCTTTTTTAAAATTATCCCATACTGCTGTTAGTTCTTTTAAAAAAGCTGCAGAAGGGGATTGCTTATGTTTAGCTTCTAGAGTGTGTAATCGTGTAAGTAGATCCTTTATATGAGCTTCTTTCTCTTTTTTAAGTCTTGCCCCATGTTGTATAAATGTTCCCCTGAGAACACATTTTAGGGCTTCCCACTGCAGAGGAGGAGCCGTGGAGTCTGTTGCATGGGTCTCCATGAATTCCTTAATCGTTTTTTCAATTGCTTGCTTACAGATTAGATCTTTAAGTAAAACCTCATTAAGCCTCCAAGTCCATTCTTTTTTTACTAGATCTGGAAGCTGGAGTGTGAGAAACACTGGCGCGTGGTCAGACCATAGGGCTGAACCAATCTCAGATGTGGGGTGATAGCTGAGAGCATGTTGAGAGATCAGGAACGTATCTATCCTACTATATGTCTGATGAGCTGGTGAGTAATACGTGTAGTCTCTATCTTTCGCATGCAAAATACGCCATACGTCTACCAGGCGTCTGTGATAAAGGACTGAGCGTACCTTGGAAACCGTGGAAGCAGAGATTAGTGATCTACCCATAGAATTATCAAGTCTTGGATCGAGCGTCATATTGAAGTCGCCACTAAGAAGGAAGACTCCCTCAATGAACGAATCCATCCTAGACAAAATTCTAGCAAGAGCTGCACCCTGACCTACATTTGGCAAATATACATTACCAATCGTGTACGTTCTCCCATGGACAGCCAACTTGATGAAGACATATCTTCTCTTCTGACATATTCTGGAATCTAAAACAGAGCAAGGAAGAGATTTATGTATGGCAATTGACACACCTTTAGATTTCGAATCTGGATTTGAACTATGAAACCAAGTCTTGAATTCTCTAGATCTAATATAAGGGATATTTCCAGACTTAAAATGTGTTTCTTGCAATAAAATAATCTGCGATTTCTCTCTATGTAACGTATTCAAAACCTTAGCTCTTTTCTCAGGTATATTAAATCCTCTCATGTTCAGTGAGGCAAGTTTGACAGAACCCGGAGAGCCCATTGCCAATGTACCTATCTCAAATACACTACCCACGTGGGACTGGACCAGACAAATAGGGGGATAGGGAAGGGGATAAGGAGAGAAATTAGGAAGGATAGAAAATATGAAATAAAAGTATTAAAAAAATCAGAACTCCCCCTCCACCCCAGGTTAACCCAGAACTAAAAGTAGGCCTGTATATAGGCCCTTAACTGATGTGCCTAGTGGGCTACACCAGAACGCAAACACCTCAGACCAGAGGAAGTGAACGTCAAGCGTTCAGGAAAACGGGGTTGGTCTTCCAATAGCAGGTGAACAATCCACCACAAGCTCGCTGCTATCTAACATAAACTATAGCGTGATGCAGATTCTCCTTAATTTCCACTATGCGAGAACAGATAGCCTCAATTATATATCAAAATATGAGTAAGGTTGCTCTCAACCCTTCTTACTATTATATAAAATGCAATAGGCTGCACATTGTATTAAATCTCTACCCTCCAAGAACCACAATACAAATAGTATCCCCCGCTTATCCCATACATATAACAGACATCAGACTTAGTAAGGGCATTATGTTAAACCCCTAAAAGAGAGTGGTTATTAAGCGTCCCTCAGTCTGGTTGGGAGGAGGTAGGAGAGAATCTCCTGGATCCAGCTCTATTGGTCTTCCATACTGAAAAGGAGGAATACTGCTCCAATCCGGCAAAGAAATATCAGGTAGTCCCAGTGCTGTAGTGAAGTCTGCTAGTTCCGCAGGATCCCGTAGCTCAAATCTCTTGCCATTACGCCGAACCACCAGCTGAAATGGGTAGCCCCACATGTAAGGAATTTCCCTTTCACGCAAACAGTCCAACAAGGGGAGTAAAGCCTTACGCTGCATAAGAGTAGAACGGGCTAGGTCTTGCAGGAAGAAAACTTTCGCTCCTTCATATTCAATAAATTGTTGGTTACGCACTTTTCTCATTATCTCATTATCTCTTCTTTTATAGTGTAATAATGCATACGGCAAATTACGTCTCTAGGTTTAGAGATGTCAGGATTGGGGGGACCAAGGGTCCTATGAGCTCTGTCTATTTCCAAATCATCAGAGATAGGTCTAGCAAGGATCTTCTTGAAAAGGTCTTGTAAGGCAGGGATTAAATCAGCATTGTTAATGGCCTCCGGGAGGCCTCTGATCCTGATATTATTCCTCCTATTTCTGTTTTTGATATCTTCATGAAGGCGATAGAGCTGGCTTATGTGTTGATCTCTGACTTCACCTTTACCCTCCACCTCATCCATTCTGGCTGACAGCGCATCTTGGTGTGCAGCTACTTCATCCACCCTTTCTTCCACCATTTGCAAATTAGTAGATATTGCCTGCAATTCCTGCTTATGAGATGCCTCCAAGCGTGCTATAAACTGTTCCATATCCTGCCTTGTAGGTAGCTGCTTCACATGCTCCTTCCAATCCCAGACCTCTGTCTCCTGTGGTTGTGGGGAAAGAGGAACTGCAGGTCTCACAATATCTTGGGCTGTGCAGGGTAATGCAGGCCTTTGAGCTCCTGGCTCTCCCTGAGAAGATGGCAGCTGCCACGTGTGTGTAGACTGCTGTCTCTGAAATGGCGCCTCTGCCGCTGAGCTCCCCTCGCGTGTCCCAGAGTCGGCAGTCCCTTCCTGTGAGTGCCTACTAGGAGATAGGACTACTAGAGGCAGTGACTCCAGGGGCGCCGCGTGTGGTTTCTGCGCCATGGGGGTGAAGGCTGCCGCGTTAGGATTGCGGCCTGTTACCGTCTGCCCCTCCGGGGCGAAGAATTGCTGGATGGTGCTGCGGCCCGTCCCTTTCTTGTACGCACCATTTAGCCCGTCAGACTCCTGGAAGTGGGTAAGTAGCCCGGTGCTAATGCTCTTGTGGCGGGAGCTCTCACCAAACGCGTCTTCATGCCGCCATAGTCAGGACACGCCCCCATTAGATGCATTTTTGAACAGAATAAAATCAATTTTTTTTGTGTTGCTATTTTCTGAGAGCCATATTTTTTTTATTTTTTGGGCGATTGTCTTAGGTAGGGTCTAAATTTCTGCGGGACGAGATGACGGTTTGATTTGTACCATTTTGGGGTAAATACGCCTTTTTGATCGCCTGCTATTACACTTTTTGTGAGGAAAAAGGGAAAAAAATGGCTGTTTTGGCATAGTTTTTTTAAATTTTTTTACAGCTTTCATCTGGGGAGCCATCTCATGTAATATTTTTATAGAGCAGGTCGTTACGGACGCGGTGATACCCAATAGGTCTAGTATTTTTATTTTTGGAAGCAGGGGTCCGGCTACTGGGCACAGCCGGACCCCCGCCGATCGGGCGGGTACAGCTCCTGCACCCACCCGATCAGCGTGCCGTAGCACTACGCCATAGAAGGGGTTAAACAGAACCCTGAGACTATCACAGAGCAGGTGCATTTATACGGAGACTTGATTACACACAGTTGGATTCTATTTATCTTCATCAGTCATTTAGGACAACATTGGATCATTCAGAGATCCTCACTGAACTTCTGGAGTGAGTTTTTTGAACTGAAAGTAAATGGGCCGAATAATTTTGCACACCCAACTTTTCAGTTTTATTATTACAAAAAAAGTTTAAATGATCCAATAAATTTTGTTCCACTTCACAATTGTGATCCACTTGTTGTTGATTATTCACCAAAAATTTAAATTGTTATATCTTTTTGTTTGAAGCCTGAAATGTGGCAAAAGGTTGAAAAGTTCCAGGGGGCCGAATACTTTCGCAAGGCACTGTATATATCTGCATAGGTTTACCATGTCTCCACTAGATGTCTCTCCTGAAGACTAAATTAATTGAATTATTTTAATATTTCTTCATAAGTAAGACCCTTATCGGTTTTGTTGCTTTTTGTTCCTTTGTACTTTCTCCAGCTCCAGAGTATCCATTGTATGGATTGGTTCCCATAACTGATCTGCAGATTCTAGATGATGCACCAAATCTTTGTAAAGTGTTGTAATGTTTAATACTTCACCAAAAATTTAAAATGTTATATCTTTTTGTTTGAAGCCTGAAATGTGGCAAAAGGTTGAAAAGTTCCAGGGGGAACGAATACTTTCGCAAGGCACTGTATAGGCATGTTTATCTAGTTCATCTGCTGCACCATTTATACTTAATCTGTTCTGTTATACAAAGATTTATTGTACATCAGACTAATTGTCAACAGTCAGTGTAAAATATAGGTGTATTTGCCTAGTTCATCTGCTGAGGCATTCATAATCAATCTGCTATATTACTGATTTAGTTACTGTACACTATGGCCAACAGACAGGTGCCATAGAAGGTGCAACAGCACTCAGCGAACACAGACAGCAAATCGAATACATATAATACCGCCATACTCACCATCTACACGATGCTTGCGCTACATTGTAAATGTGAGATTCTTGGCAGATAACTTTATATAAAAAAGCTATCTGTGCCCGTCTGCCATACCAAGGCGATCTCTTTAAGACGGGAACCTAAAAAGCCATAACGCTCAAGGAATACAGGTTCCATATAATGCTGAGCCAACTCTGTTCCACCTCTCCTGGTACCAGTTAGGCCTCCAAAGGCATATAAGGAGAGCAGGGCAAAGCTTTATACTAGCACTAATTAAAATCAATAGGTAAGGCAGACCTTCTGCACCTTCTATGTTTTACCATTTTATTTTGCAGCCACACCTGTGTGACGTGCACCTGCATACTTGGATGTGCTGACTGACCCCCAGTTTTTCTTGCAGTTTAGGTGGAGGCGTGGCTGACTCCACCACCATTTCGGTCGTGCACTCCTAACTAACCTGTCTGCCTTACCTATTGATTTTAATAAGTGCTAGTATAAAGCTTTGCCCTGCTCTCCTTATATGCATTTGGAGGCCTAACTGGTACCAGGAGAGGTGGAACAGAGTTGGCTCAGCATTATATGGAACCTGTATTCCTTGAGCGTTATGGCTTTTTAGGTTCCCGTCTTAAAGAGATCGCCTTGGTATGGCAGACGGGCACAGATAGCTTTTTATATAAAGTTATCTGCCAAGAATCTCACATTTACAATGTAGCGCAAGCATCGTGTAGATGGTGAGTATGGCGGTATTATATGTATTCGATTTGCTGTCTGTGTTCGCTGAGTGCTGTTGCACCTTCTATGTTTTACCATTTTATTTTGCAGCCACACCTGTGTGACGTGCACCTGCATACTTGGATGTGCTGACTGACCCCCAGTTTTCTTGCAGTTTAGGTGGAGGCGTGGCCTGACTCCACCACCATTTCGGTCGTGCACTCCTAACTAACCTGTCTGCCTTACCTATTGATTTTAATTAGTGCTAGTATAAAGCTTTGCCCCTGCTCTCCTTATATGCCTTTGGAGGCCTAACTGGTACCAGGAGAGGTGGAACAGAGTTGGCTCAGCATTATATGGAACCTGTATTCCTTGAGCGTTATGGCTTTTTAGGTTCCCGTCTTAAAGAGATCGCCTTGGTATGGCAGACGGGCACAGATAGCTTTTTTATATAAAGTTATCTGCCAAGAATCTCACATTTACAATGTAGCGCAAGCATCGTGTAGATGGTGAGTATGGCGGTATTATATGTATTCGATTTGCTGTCTGTGTTCGCTGAGTGCTGTTGCACCTTCTATGTTTTACCATTTTATTTTGCAGCCACACCTGTGTGACGTGCACCTGCATACTTGGATGTGCTGACTGACCCCCAGTTTTTCCAACAGACAGGTGCCTGGGCCTTCAAAAGGAACAGGCAGCGGCAAAAATGCTGTTGTAGCTGACACAAGTAGCATCAAAAGAAGGGGTGGTGGAAGGAGCAGCCACAGCGACAGGCCAGAGCTGCCACTGTCATCCTCTGGTTATGTTATGACCAACAATTTAGCTGTACTGGAATGATTAACTCTTCAACATGCTTAAATAGCATGGCCCAATAACAACCTCAGTGCCCTCACCTGTGCTGCAACTGCCTCTTTTATTGCTGCTCCTTCTGCTTGGGAAGTAACGTATGCTGCCGGCTCTGCTCTGCTTTTTAGTGAGGACAAGCTTAGTGAGGACAGTCAGTAACTACAGGCAAGCACAGACTTGGAGGAGAGGTCCACTGCATCCTTCCCTAGGCATGCAACTAGCAATGATGACAGTCAGGTGAGAGCATGTGTTGTGAGCAGTTAGGGATGTGACCATAAGACTGCTGAGGGTGACAACCAGACAGCAGTGGATGATGATGAAGCCAATCACATGTGGGAGCCAAGTGAGAAAGGGCATCATCATCAGTGGGTGAGAGTGGCATCAAACTCATGAAACAGCAGGGTAGAACTAGTGGAAGATCTGGAGCCAAACACGCCAAGGCAGACCTTCTGCACTCACCGTTCTTCCTCCAAACACAGCGAGTGCAGTGAATACGAAAAAGTTCTATGTCTCATATGACCATATGACCATCTGCCATGCCTTCACTGGAACATTCAGATGGTCATTGACAAACTTCAAATGGGCCTGGACAGGTGCTGGCATGAGCAGGGGGACTTTGCATGCCCTGCAGGATTTTAATCTATGACAACATAGTGTGTTACTAATGGTAATCTTTGAGACTGTTGTCCCAGGTCTCTTCAGGTCATTGACCAGGTTCTCCCATGTAGTTCTGGGCTGATTCCTGACCTTTTTGAGAATCATCCTTACCCCACGAGGTGAGATTGTGCATGGAGCCCCAGACCGATGAAGATTGACAGTCTTCTTGTGTTTCTTCCATTTTCTAATAATTAAGCCAACAGTTGTTGCCTTCTAACCAAGCTGCTTGCCTACTGTCCTGTAGCCCATACTAGACTTGTGCAGGTTTACAATTTTGTCCCTGGTGTCCTTAGACAGCTCTTTTGTGGAGAGGTTGGAGTGTGATTGATTGAGTGTTTGGACAGGTGCCTCTACACAGGTAACAAGTTTAAACAGGTGCAATTAATACAGGTAATGAGTGCAGAGTAGGAGGGCTTCTTAATGAAAAGCTAACATGTGTGTGAGAGCCAGAATTCTTGCTAATTGGTAGGTGATTAAATACTCATTTCATGCAATAAAATGCAAATTAATGATATAAGAATCATAAAATGTGATTTTCTGGATTGTTTTATAGATTCTCTCTCTCACAGTTGAAGTGTACCTACGATAAAAATTACAGACCTCTCCATTGTTTGTAGGTGGGAAAAATTGTAAAATCACCAAAGTATCAAATTTTTATATCATAAAAAGTTAGGGATATTTGGGTGGAATTTATTGAACATGTAAAGTTCACTCTACAGTGATACTATATCATGAAAGTAGGGCATTTAGGTAGAAGCATTCAATTGTGATTTCCTCATCTCAAACAAGTTATTGAAACAAAAGCCAACAACAGTGATAGGTATACCCACACAAAAATATCAGTGTCTCAATAACTTGTCCTGTGGCCTTGAGCATCAATTACAGCTTGACAACAACCTCTCGTGCTGTTCACAAGTCGGCTTATTGTCTGCTGTGGCATGACATCCCACTCTTTTTGAAAGGCGGCCCTCAAGTCACTGAGGTTATGAGCCTCTACACAGTGACTCAGCTGATCTCATATGTTTTCAATGGACTCAGGTCCTAGAGAACATTCAGACCACTCCATTCGAGGTACCCCAGTCTCCAGCAGCCGTTCCCTAATGATGCAACCTTGATGAGCTGGCGTATTGGAAACCTTGAAGATGAACTGTGTTATTCATGCAGAGGCACAATGACTGGATTAATGATGTTATTCAAGTAGTATTGGCTTGTCACTATATCATTCACAAAGTGTAGGGCAGTTCTGTATTGACTAGACACACCTGCCCAAACTATAACACCACCACGACCAAAGGCTCATCTGGTGACAGCAGTGGCTGATGCATAGCGCTCTCCTTGATGTCTCCAACATCATTGGTGGCCATAATTTCTGCTCAGAATGAAACGACTTTCATCAGTGAACAGCACTGAGGCCCACTGGTACCTCATCCAGCATAGATTCTCCCTAGTCCATGCAAGACGATGATGCCTGTGGTCAGGTACCCTTGCAGGTTGTCTAGCATGCAGACCATGCTAATGTAAATTGTTTTAAATGGTTGTACGTGGCACTTGGGCGTCTCTCATCTTCCTTAAATGTGCCTGCAGTTGTGTGGCATTCGTCATCCAGTTCCGCAGGGCACAAAAGTTTCACAAAAAAGCAGACATCAGTGTGGAATGTGGCCAAATGGCGTCCACTTCTGTGTTTTCCGGTCTCTCTGTATCTCTGTTGTAACCCTCTAATGACACTCTGTGACACTCTAAGCTAAGTAGCCACTTCTATCTGAGAACATCCTGCTTTGCAATAGCCAGGTATTGTTGATCAATTGTTAGGTGTCGTCTTGGTTTCATGATGTCAAAATGTGAACAATATGAGGAAGACTGTTTAAATAAAAAATTCTAATTGAACCAGGAAATTTATTGGAGAAATTCATGGATCAAAATCTGTTATGAATTTTGTTGTTATGCTCCTTGTTATAGAACAGCAAGTTGCAAAAAGTACTGAAACATTGAAGGCCACATTAAGTTCACCTGTACAGGATTTTAGTGCATTTTAGGTCCACAAAAAGCATACAAGATACATATATCTATTGCAATCTGATTGTGTGCTTTTTGTTCTGTATTAAATTGTTTATGTAGGGCGGGCATTATCTGTCCATATTTATGGAAATATATATCTACTGCTTCAACAGAAAAAAAAATGTGAATTTTCAATAGAATTTAAAATTGCCTCACTGACAAAATACTTTCATAGTGTATACCCTTGTCATCAGTAATTGGTTAGGCACACATAGTGATATTCCATAATGGTCAAGATTAACATAATAGCTTCACTGAGGCCTCATGAATGGGACTATTTTCTTCAGAAGTTTAACATGAATAGCAAATTCAAGTATACAAAGAATAGTTCTAGAAGTAGTTCTAATGGCCACTTCTGTATTATTTTCTGTATTGAATCATATATAGTTTCAAAAACCATAAAGTGTGCACAGCTGGAAAGTTGAGATTCGTCTTTAATACATAGAAGGCAGTTTTGCTAGTAAATTATCCTGTCATCTCTGGTTCTACAATGTACCCTTTCCTGACTAAGGCACAGTTACAAGTAATTATATAGTCATGAAAGATAACTTTTTCAGACTATAACATGCACTTTTTCCCCAAAAAATGGAGTGAGAAAAGTGGCAGTGTGACTTATAGTCTGAAATGTAATAATTGCTACCATTATGGAAACCAGTGGCGTAACTAGAAATGACTGGGCCCCACAACAAATTTTTGAGCAACCCCCCATAGCAACTTCTTCACAAATGCCCTACTCCAGTTCAACCTCTACTCCTGTGGCTAGTCAAGGTCATGTCCTCAGACCAGGCCTGGCAGCCGCTCCATTTGTTTCCTACAGTGTCTCTGTATATACAGTAATGTAATTTTATAATACTGTTGAAGGGGCCTTTACAACCTTACAATAAAATCTTTTAGTCCTCGTCTGGGGTGGTCCCCTTCTGAGTTTGGGCCCCAAAGCAGTGGCTTCCCCTGATTCCCCTATACCTATGCCCCTGATGGAAATGGTCATTAGCCTGAGGGAGGCAGGGGAGGTGAGGGCAGCACTGTGCTGGCTGTACTCATCTCACTTAGTCTTCTTTTGGGTCCCTCTGTGGGGTCCTGACCAAGCACAGTGTTCAACATAGTACACGTAGGAGTACACGATGACCAGATGCTGTGAGCCGTTACTGAGGTCACAGTACATAGCTGGACCAAGAAGAAGCAATGGAGCGGTGAGTCCTTGATATACTGCACTGTCTGCAGCAAGTGAGGTGTTTATTTTTTATTTTTTATTTTTTTATCTGTTCTTAAATTTGAGGGGGGCTGGGGTATGCAATATGAGGCTGAGTGGGGCTGGGGAAGTTGATATCAGAGACTGATAGGATCTGAGTGGGGCTGGGGGGTGATATCAGAGACTGATAGGGTCTGATTAGGGGTCTGATCAGAGTCTCATGGGGATTGGGGGGCTGATGGGGGCTGATCTAAAGCTGATGGGAGCTGGGGGATTTTTTGATCTGAGGATGATAGGGTCTGATCGGGGGTCTGATCTGAGGCTCATAGAGACTGATCTGAAGCTGATGGGGGCTGTAGAGTTCCACCTGAGATTGATTGGGGCTGGGAGGTATGATCTGAGTTTGATGGAGCTAGTGGATCTGATGGGGGGCTGATCTGAGGCTAATAGAGGCAGGAGGTTGATCTGAGGCTGAAGGAGGCTGGGGTTGATATGGAAAGCTGATCTGGGGCTAATTGAGGCTGGGGGATTTAATGTGAGGCTAATGGATGCTGGAGGATTGACCTGGAGGTTGAGGGGTTTGACCAAGGCTAATAAAGCTTGGGGGGCTGATTTGGGGGGCTGGTCTGAGTCTGATGAAGAATGGGGGTCTGATTTGGTGGTCTGATTAGAACTGGGGATCTGAAGCGGGTCTGATCTGAGGTCTGACAAAGAATGGGGGTCTGATTTGGGGGTCTGCTTTGAGGTCTGGGTGCGTCTGATAGTCCTGTGAATCTTTTATTCCAAAACATACAGTATAGTAAAATAGATAGTCTGATTGAATAATCCCAAGTAAATGATGTTATTGGTCATAGTAAAAATTAGAGATGAGCAAAATTTGATTTTGATGATCCGCCATAGTTCTTCAAGAAATTAAATTCATTCTGAATTAATTTGTCACAAATTGCGATAAATCTGGAATACCGAGGCCATTCAGATTAATGATATGCATCCCACTTGGTGGCCCAAATCAGTGTAAAAGCTTGGAACTTAAAGGAAATGTGTCATCAGAAAATGACCTATTGTTTAAATCATGTTTTTTTTATTTTAAACATATTTTTAAAGAATGTTTCATGGTGTCATTTTTAATTTAGCATATTAATATTAGAGATGAGCGAGCACTAAAATGCTCGGGTGCTCTTTATTCGAGATGAACTTTTCCCGATGCTCGGGTGCTCGTTTCGAGTAACGAACCTTATTGAAGTCAATGGGAGACTCGAGCATTTTTTGCAGGGGACCAAGGCTCTGCCTAGTGAAAGCCTGGGTGAAAACCTGGAAACCTCAGAAAATGATGGAAACACCACGGAAATGGACAGAAAACAGCAGCGGCAGCATGCATGGATGCCTCTGAGGCTGCCTGCAATCCAGCCTGGTGGTTACCCTCATGGCAATTGTGCTCACCCAGACCAAGAAAGGTGAGGCACATGCCCATCACATGTTAGGGAAGCACCCAACTAGGTGCAACAAAGGTCCATCACCCATGCCCATGCTGGCACTGCTCTCCTATCACCAGCCACACGATGCAGGCATAAGCCTAACACAGCATGGCGGTGACACCAACAAGTGACCAAGTTAGATGAGGTAGCAGGTGAGCACACAAAAATTTAGCCTGACGCAGCATGGCGGTGACAACAGAGTGAGCGAGTGACACTGCGGGAGCAGGCGAACCACATAAACATTTTTCGTGGCCCTGTATGGCGACGGTGACAGCAGAGTGACTGAGTTAGTTTGCGCTAGTTAATGAAGCACCCAAAAATTTAGCCTGACAAAGCATGGCGGTTACACCACCAATGGCTTTGTCCGACTGAGAATGCAGTGAAATGGATTTTGTTGAGCCTCCAAAAAATTTTTTCTTCTCGGAGTACATAAAGTCGACCCTCAGGAAAAAAATTTTTTTTTAAATGTCGGTACTTGCGCCTCCTGAAAAATTATTTTGGACTGACTGTTTGACGTTCCTGAAACATTGTTTTACACTGTCTGTAGTTGACACTGCGGAAAAATTGTTTGGAGAGAGGGCCTGTAGTTGGCCCTCTGGAAAAATTGTTTAAAGAGAGGGCCTGTAGGTGGACCTATGGAAAAATTGTTTAGAGAGAGGGCCTGTAGGTGGAACTCCGGAAAAAGTGTTTAGAGAGAGGGCCTGTAGGTGGACCTCCAGAAAAATTGTTTGGAGAGAGGGCCTGTAGGTGGACCTCCGGAAAAATTGTTTAGAGAGAGGGCCTGTAGGTGGCCCTCCGGAAAAATCGTGGTAAAAGAGTGCAGTTGGACCTCTAAAAAATTGCGTTTTTTGGGTCAGCGTTAGGCAAAGACGACAAGGAGGAGGAGGAGTAGGAGTAGTAGAGAAGAGGAATCGGATACATAAGTAATGTTAATCTTTAGCTGCATTCTCCCAGAGGAGATTTGAATTCCGGTGAAATCCAGGCTTTGTTCATTTTAATAAGCGTCAGCCTGTCAGCGCTGTCAGTTGACAGGCGTTTACGCTTATCGGTGATGATGCCACCAGCTGCACTGAATACCCGCTCTGACAACACGCTAGCGGCAGGGCAGGCCAGCACCTCTAAGGCGTACAGCGCCAGTTCAGGCCACCTGTCCAGCTTTGAAACCCAGTAGTTCTATGGAGCAGAGTGATCGGTCCAGACGTTGGTATGGTCAGCTAGGTACTCCCTCACCATCTTTCTGTAAAGCTCACCCCTACTCTGCCTAGACTGGGGACAGGTGACAGTGTCTTGCTGGGGTGACATAAAACTGGCAAAGGCCTTGGAGAGCCTTTCCCCTGCCAGTGCTGGACAAGCTGCCTGCTCGCCTCCTCTCCCCCGCTACTTGGCCCACAGAATCACGCCTTCTGCCACTAGCGGCGTCAGATGGGAAGGATTGTTTCAGCTTGTGCACCAGGGCCTGTTAATGTTGATTCACTCTCATACTCCTTTCCTCTACAGGGATGAGAGTGGAAAGGTTCTGCTTGTACCATGGTCCAGGAGAGTGAACACCCAGTAATCGGTGTTTGAAAAAATGCTTCTAACGCGAGGGTCACGGGATAGGCAGCCTAACTTGAAGTCTGCCATGTGCGCCAGAGTCCCAACGCGCAAAAATTCCCTCTCCTCACTGGCCTGACTCTCCATTTCCTCCTCCTCCTCCAAGTCCTCCTCTTCAGCCCATACACGCTCAAGAGTTAAGAAGGACTGAGCAATGGTACCCTCTTCTGTCTCGCTGACATTCTCCTCCTCTTCCTCCTCATCCTTATCCCCCTCCTCCGATACGCGCTGAGAAACAGACCGGAGGGTGCTCTGGCTATCAAGCGACGTATATTCCTCCACCGTCTCTTGTGACAAGCGCAAAGCATCCAACTTGATGCTGAGCAGTGAGTTTTTCAACAGGCAAAGCAGCGGGATGGTGAGGTTTATAATGGCGGCATCGCCGCTGACCATCTGTGTTGACTCCTCAAAGTTGCTCAACACCTGGCAGATATCAGACATCCACGTCCATTCCTCATTGTAGACTTGAGGAATCTGAGTGACCTGACTACCAGTTCTGGTGGAAGTTGACATCTGGCAGTCTACAATCGCTCTGCGCTGCTGGTAAACTCTGGATAACATGTTTAATGTCGAATTCCATCTTGTGGGCACGTCGCACAACAGTCGGTGAGCGGGCAGTTGTAGGCGGCGCTGTGCAGCCCTGAGAGTTGCAGCATCTGTGGTCGACTTGCGGAAATGCGCACAGATGCGGCGCACCTTGGTGAGCAAATCAGACAGATTGGGGTATGTCTTGAGGAACCGCTGAACTATGAGATTGAACACGTGGGCAAGGCATGGCACATGTGTCAGTCTGCCGAGTTGCAGAGCCGCCACCAGGTTACGCCCGTTGTCACATACAACCATGCCTGGCTTGAGGTTCATCGGTGCCAGCCACAGATCGCTCTGTGCCGTGATGCCCTGTAACAGCTCTTGGGCGGTGTACTTTTTGTCACCTAAGCTCAGCAGTTTGAGCACCGCCTGCTGGTGCGTACCCACGGCACTGCTGCTGCGCCTAGAGCTACCGACTGAAGGCGCCGTGCCCACGGATGGTAATTTGGTGGAGGAGGAGGGGTCGGAGGAGGAGGAGAAGGCATAGTACGTCTGAGAGACCGTGACCGAGGTAGGCCCCGCAATCCTCGGTGTGGGCAGTACATGAGCGGCCCCAGGGTCATTATCGGTCCCAGCCTCCACCAAGTTAACTCAATGTGCCGTCACTGATGTATAGTGTCCCTGCCCGGCAGCACTTGTCCACCTGTCCATGGTTAGGTGGACCTTCTCAGAAACAGCGTTGGTCAGGGCACGGATGATGTTCTGTGACACGTGCTGATGTAGGGATGGGACGGCACATCGGGAAAAATAGTAGCGGCTGGGGACCGAATAACGAGGGGCAGCCACCGCCATGAGATTGCGAAAGGCCTCGGTCTCTACCAGCCTATAGGGCAGCATCTCCAGTCTCAGCAATTTGGAGATGTGGACATTGAGGGCTTGGGCATGTGGGTGGGTGGAACTGTATTTCCTCTTGCGCTCCAGCCTCTGCTGTAAAGACAGCTGAACGCTGCGCAGGGACACATTGGTGGACGCTGTGGAGGATCGTGGAGGCGAAGGTGTGGTTTTCCGGCGGGAGGCATTTGTGTCGGGGTCCTGGGCAGGGGGTTAACTAGCAGAGGCAGCGAGTGACACAGGAGAAGGAGTAGTGGTGTGACCCGCAGGAGGTGAACGGTCTAGGTTCCATTAAGTGGGGTGTTTAGCACTCATATGCCTGCGCATGCTGGTGGTGGTTAGGCTAGTAGTGGTGGCACCCCTGCTGATCCTGGTGTGGCACAGGTTGCACACCACAGTCCGTCGGTTATCCTCACTTTCTTTAAAGAACCTCCAGACTTGCGAACATCTAGGCCCCGCCTTGGGATCTTCACTACGTGAAACAGTTGCTGCTGATGCACCAGCTCTGGCCCTGCTTCTCCCTCTGGCCACACCACTGCCTCTTCCAACCTGTTCTGGTGCAGCACTCTCCTCCACCTCAGAAGCACTGTCTTCACTCGGCTTATCAACCCAGCTTGGGTCAGTCACCTCCGATTTCTCTGATTCCTCAGTCTGCTCCCCCCTCAGCCTTCCTGCCCTGACAACAACTTCCCCACTGTCTGACAACCGTCTCTCTTCATCGTCCGACACCTTTTTACACACTTCTTCCACTAAGTCAACAATGTCATCATCATCACCCACAGACTGCGACAGTTGGAAAACTTGGGCATCGGGAAAGCGGTCAGCAGCAACCTGAGAAGTGGTTTATGACTCTGGGAAGGGTCCAGAAAACAGTTCCTGAGAGTATGCCGGATCGCATTCCAAATTTTCCAGGGAGGGGGCAGACTGGGGGGAAGGAGGTTGAGGTGGAGGAGCCAGAGGAGTGCTCCCTTGGGTAACGTGGGTGGACTGCGTGGAAGACTGACTGGTGGACAAATTACTTGAAGCATTGTCCGCAATCCCGGACATCACCTTTTCGCACTGTTGTGGTTTCAACAGTCCTCTACCACGTGTCCTTGTAAGTTGAGACATGAAGCTAGGGAGTGTAGCTCTGCAGCGTTCCACAGCTCCCACATCAGCAGGTACTGTCTCACCCTGCCCAGGACCACGGCCTCTGCCCCCTGCAGTAATTGAATGTCCACGCCCACGCCCTCGTCCTCGACCTTATCCCTGGGGTTCAACATTTTCTGTATTTGAGTGTATTATATGTACAAAAAAAAAGGGCCTGCTGTACTGTAACCCACAAACTTGTTCAATCTGAACAAGTTAATATATAGGTGGATAAGTTAGAGCAAAATTACGTATGTTATTACGTACCATGCAGTATGGAGCAATTACACTGAAACTATTAGATTAGGCAGACTTGGTTTGCTTAATTGCAACCCAGACAAATGTCGCACAGAGATTTTTGTAATGTAGCTGTATCAGTGAGAGCAAAAGACCTTTTTTAATTAAGTGACGTACACAATGTGTCACCTGGACAGAAAATACAGATTGTGCTTTGTATATAGGTGGATAAGTTAGAGCTAAATTACATATGTTATTACGTACCGTGCAGTATGGAGCAATTACACTGAAACTATTAGATTAGGCAGACTTTGTCAGCTTAATTGCAACCCAGACAAATGACGCACAGAGATTTTTGTAATGTAGCTGTCTCAGTGAGAGCAAAAGACCTTTTTTAATTACGTGACGTACAGAATGTGTCCCCTGGACAGAAAATATGGATTGTGGTTTGTGGTGACTGGACAGCTGAACTGTGACACACAGAATGGTTTCACACAGCTGTATGAAATGGATTTGTATCACTGAGATAAAACAACAAAAAAACTATTTTTTTATTTATTTATTTTTTTATATATATATTTTTTTTTAACGTGACGTGCAGAAAATATCAGAGAGCAAACTCAGCCCCTGCTGACTGTGGCTATTTTGACTGCAACCCAGACAAATGTCGCACAGAGATTTTTCTAATGTAGCTGCATCAGTGAAAGCAAAAGACCGTATTTGATTACGTGACGTACAGTATAGGTCACCTGGACAGAAAATACGGATTGTGATTTGTGGTGAGTTGACAGCTGAATTATGACACACAGAATGGTTCCACACTGCTGTATGAAATGGATTTGTATCACTGAGATAAAACAATTAAAAAAAAAATTGTTATATATGGCGATAGCTGCACTACTAGTGCCAGCCAGCCCAGCCAGGAGACAAAAAAGAGTGTCTTGTAGCCCTTAGAAGGGCTGTTGGGTTCTTTTGATATCACTCCTGCCTAACAGAGAACTAAATCCAGGCCATAACACTCTCCCTGAAACGCAGCAGATCTGTCCCTAACGACATCCAGACAGCATCTGAGCCGAGCACCGCGGGCAGTCACTAGTTTATTCCAGGGTCACCTGATCAGGCCAGCCAACCCCTGCTATCGACATGTCAGGGCCCCACGTGATGCTGGGTGTACCGCAGAGTCTCCTGGCTTGTGATTGGCTGAGTTTATAGGTGCCAAAAATTCAAAATGCGGGAGATGCCATTTCCTCGAGCATGGCGAGATGCTCGTCTGAGCATCAAGCACTTACGAGTACCCTAATACTCGAAAGAGCACCAAGCTCGGACGAGCATGCTCGCTCATCTCTAGTTAATATCTATATGTAAAAAAAAACATAATTTCCTGCAATTTTCGCACAGGCCACTAAGCTTAATAATAACCACTTTTTGGTCTGCACAGATCACTTTACTGCAGTTACCTTCTTATCTGTACACAGAGGTAGTATCATAGGCAGAATTAGAATGACAGATAAGACATGATCCAACATTCACAACAGATGATTGTCAAAACTTACTGTATCTATTATTTCCTTGTACACTGACCTCTGCCCAGGTCACAGAGCATGCCTACAAAACTCTCCCATAGAAGTCAATGAAGTCCCCTCCTGACCATGCTGCGTAAATCCTTTAACAATCACCAGCAGTAAGGAGAAGCAGAGAAAGTGTTAGTAGGTGGGAGTAGGAGAGCATGACATGCCTGTGTATGTTTGGAAAAGAAGGCTTTTACCTTAATGAATAGATCTGTGCAAGAGGTCAGATGGGTGGGTATTTTAGCAAGTGTAGCAATATAGGATTGATAAATAGAAAGATTATTTGTATCAACTATCTCTTTAGTTACCTTTGGTTCCCTTCTGGTATAATTTGATATGTGCACTTAAAGAATGCCACTTAAAAGATGTTGCATACAAAAGACTAAGGTCTGAAAGACTTAATGACTTAAATGTATCCTTCTTAGGCCTCTTTCACATGAGCAAGATTTCCGCACGGGTGCAACACGCAATGCGAGCGCATTACACCCGCACTGAATCCTGAACCATTCATTTTAATGGTTCTTTTCACATGGGCAAATTTTTTCACGCATCAGTTCGCCGTTGCGTGAAAATCGCAGCATGCTCTATATTCTGCGTTTTTCACGCAGCCCTGGCCCCGTTGAAGTGAATGGGTCTTCGAGAAATTCGCATTGCATCCGCACGCAAGTGCAGATGGAATGCGTGATTCACTGATGGTTGCTTAGAGATGTTGTTTGTAAACATTCAGTTTTTTATCACGCGCGTTCAAAATGCATCCATACGCATTGCACCCGCGTGGAAAAAACTGAACGAGTGAGTCTCTTTTATTGATGAAGCTATTTGTTCAGCAAAACTGAAGAACTATAATAAGAAAAGAATTATCCACATGAAATGAGCAATATATATGCAAAAATGACAAATGAAATGATTTTATTCAAACCTAGATTCTTATACATAACATACCCTACTGTGATAATAGTATTCATGAAAAAATTAAGGGTCTATAGATATTTGCATGAAAAAAAAATCAATTACATGATACATTTTAAAGTTTGATTGACTTTAATATACCAAAAAAAGGCGAAGGTTTAGATCATTTAAATATAGGGGGTCATTTATTAAGACGTTTTAGATACTGGTCTTAATAAACCCCTGCACTGGCGGTCTATCCACCAGAGTTATGAAGAGGCACAGGCTTCTTAATAACTTTAGTGGATCCACCGCAGCTCCTAAGATTACTTGCTGTTTTACATTTAGACCTTTCTTTACATGCCGCACCCTCTTTTTTAGACCTGGTGTGAACAAGTAGAAGTCGCAGATTGCCGCACGACTAACTGTTGCTACGCAATCTGTGTCTGAAATACGCCTAATTTATGCATATTTCCGCCATATAACTGCCCCCCCCCAGTCTACATTACGTTGTATAATATGGAATGTAGGACCATTAAGCATATCAGGCTTTTATCTCAACAGAGGTTTTTAATGCTTTGGATTTACAGTATGCCAGTTTTCTTTTTTTGAGCAAAGGGTTTTACTAACATTTTAATAAAAAGGCAAAACATTTACACATTTGGTAAAATATAATAAGTGCAATGAGGTAAAATTGGTTACATATAAGAAGCTAAGCAGGCTAGAGTATAATGATCATAAACTAGAACATGTGTAGGGGTCTATAGGTGAGGACCAGCAGGAGAAACAACCAAATTAAAGAAGACTGTCACCTCCCCTGATATGTCTGTTGTAGTAACTATTCTCCATGTAATAACAATTCTGGATTCAGGCGGTACTATATTTTATTTACATCCCTTTCTTCCCAGAATTCCATAGGAGCATGTATGGCCTATAGGTCTCCTCATGCCGATTAAGGTGCTCTGTCCCAAAGGAGAGACAGTACCCTCCAAATACTGACTTAGACCTCTCACCCAGTTAAGTCAGTACTTTCTGCTCTGCACTGATGAGGGTCAATCACATAGAAAAAAACTTTCTGCAGATGAGCTGCAGGCTTATTTATTATTAAGTCATGTCTCAAGACATAGTTGAGGGTTGAACACTGATTTATAGGATAGCTGCCTTACGTCTGGTGTTATTAGAGGCAGAAGTTGTTAAGAGCTAATTTATTCTCTTATAACAATTCCGGGACATCTATTCTTATGCCTCTATGTTGTGCCATTCCCTTGTTATTTCTACTAGAAGTTATTAATTGCCAGCAGCTTGCATTAAGGGTACAGGTGGGTGTTAACAGTTGACATGTGCCTCTGTACAGTCTGGCACCAGCAGCACTGATTGGACAATTCAGATCAGAGTCAGACACACCTAGCAGTATCTTTACTGCAGACTGCGGTAATGTATTTGAATTATTTGTATTCTAGCAGAAATAATACAGGAATGGAACAACTCAGAGTCATAAGAATAGATGCAGAATTACTATTATATAGGGAATGCAAGTAGTACTAGTTACTAAATAATATAAGTCAGGAGAGGTGACAGGTCCTCTTTAAGCTTCAGTAAGGAAGATACAACAGAGAAAGGATAGATAGATAGATAGATAGATAGATAGATAGATAGATAGATAGATAGATCAAAATATACCGTCTGTACAACCCTTTTAAGTCTACCGACAGTACGGAAATGGTGATAAAGCTGTATGAGCCTTGGGACGGTCCATTGTAAAATATAACTCCCAGGGATGGCAGAAACCCTAAAGTAAGGTTGGAGGGGGAGTGTGGGGTAGCTATGGTGTGGGAAAAGTGGACCAGCACTAGATATCAGCATTATTGTATCAATGGTATTTAGAGAGCTAGAATGCTAAAAACAAAAGCAGTAACTATGCTACTATGGAATAGCTTTTAGCTCCTGCTTTTTGCATTTGTCTTTGCGCATGGCGGTGTGATGCTAGTTGTAGTCTTTGATTGCTAGTTGTAGTCTTTGTTTGCTGTTCTGCACCACAAAAAAAAATGTGAAAAAAGGGTTAAGGTACATGCTACCATGGCTGCAACAATGTAAAAGCAAACAAAGACTACAACTAGCATCACACCGCCATGCGCAAAGACAAATGCAAAAAGCAGGAGCTAAAAGCAGAGATTTCACAAATCTGGAGTTATTGGTTAAGGTCTTATTCCATAGTAACATAGTTTATAAGGCTGAAAAAAGACATATGTCCATTCAGTTCAGCTTGTTATCCTGCAAGTTGAACTAAAGGAAGGCAAAAAAAAACCTTGTGAGGTAGAAGCCAAAAAATTCCTTCCCGACTCCAATCAGGCAATCAGAATAACTCCCTGGATCAACCATCCCTCTCTAGTAAATATAACCTATAATATTAGTACACTCCATAAATACATCCAGGCCTTTCTTGAACTCTTTTAGTGATTTCACCATCACCACCACCCCAGTTAGAGAGTTCCATAGTCTCACTGCTATTACTCCGATCTGCAAGAATATAATAAAAGAGCATGGAAACTGGATGTCAATAAGATTTATGCTATTTTCTAACTGTAATTTTCATAACTACCTTTCATTTAATTACATGACCTGCTTCCCAGTTGCTAAAGAAAATTATTTTTGGGATTGAACAGGATTTCAGCACTCTTTAAAGATGTGACTTAATAAGGTGTGTAATCCCCTCAAAGAGTGTTAAGGCTCTCGGGGATGAGACAGCACAGGTAGAGCTTGCAATGGAGGTGGAGCTCACAGCAGAGGTGGAAGAAGAGCAGAATCTAATAACCGTGGCAGAGAATAAGATTAGTTTAGTTTTCAGGGCTTACACTTGCAAATAAAATGTGATATAGCGATACAAATTGAAACTGTTTTAAAGTATTAAATAATACCATATAGTGAACATATATTGGTAGAAACCAGTTCTATGTGCCTAGCAGAATGTATACAGTATTACAGTGCAGTTAAATCCAATGACTCACAGGTGACATCCTCTCTGATTGTAGTATTTCTATTTCCTTTTCTTCTCCATCTGGTCCAGACTGCTATGGTGACTTCTTTATAACTGCAATGTTTACTGATCAATCAGCTTTGGCTCCTTGTTTCTGCAGACATTTCCTGCTTTTACAGCAACACAAATACATTTACTGTAAATCCATTGGTGTAACCAAAACAGTGACCGTTCCACCAAATAGCGACAGCCATAGACCTCCTATAACAATGACAGCTATAGAGCTGCCATAAGATTTCTAACCATACTAATACAATCCATCAGGCACATGTCCTTTAGTAGTCACTGAACTAGATTTTGTTTGGAAGCAAAAGTTCATAATTCATATGTTCATGCAAAGGCCCTTTACAGTTTTTATTTGTGACTGTCCTGTTAAGTAACTTAAGTACTGCAGCCTGTGCACCTTCAAAGGTTAATGTCTTATTAAGAAGGAATCTAGGCTTAAGACACTAAAATATTCAATTTCAAAGAACCTAAGTTAAAATAAATTTAAATGGCAGATTTTGCACAAAGGTTTTTCCCACCTCATAATGAGAGGGTGTGTCTTTTTCTCTCACTTCCTCTTCAGTGAAGGTCCAAACATTGAGACCACTACCAATCCTCAGAATGAAGGAGCTTCAGAGCTTTTATTTTTTTCCTGCACAGCAGTTCTCCCAGCCACCAAATGTGCAGTGAGCTACAGCAAGGTCCCATTTGCTTGGAAAGTGCCAAAGTGCAAGGAAAAAAATGGGATGCAACAATTAACTAGCGCTACATCACCTTAATTGTCAGATTTAATGAAAGTCTTATCTTAGCTACACTCCATCACTTTGCAATATAAGTATAGCCTTAAAGTGTCTCAACAAAAAAGTGCTCTTAACACCCATCACAAAGGATACATACGGTATGCCCCCCCATACCTGTTTTTCATAGCTTTGCTTTCCTTCACCTTTTTTCAGCATCTGGGAGTTACTATTTCTCATTATGGAAAGCGCCTAATAAGTGGAGTACATGTGCACAGTATTGTAGGCCAGCCAATGCCCCTCTGAGTTTCTGGGAAAGATATTTAAATTAGCTTTCCTAAGTGTATCTGATGCCAGCAGATGTTAGATATGATAATTTGTGCATATTTTCCTCAGAAATCACAAGGAACATTGTCTTCCCTACAATAGTCATCACGTATTTTAACTGGTCTCCATAATAGAAAAAGTACCCACCCAGAGGTCTTCCCAAGACATTTCAACTAGAAAAGTTGTTTCTATCTGCTTTGCTATTATAAAGGGCTTATTGTCTAGGAAGAGCTAATTACCAATGAGAGACTGACTTAGCAGTGTTCCTGGTTTTGTTACATAATCATGGTCAGAAGGTGCTTCTGCTGATCAGCTTTGTAAAGATAGTTATAGATGTGCAAAGTTTTCAAAACTTCTATTCACTTTTTTGTCTTCTTAATGATAAAAAGGAACCTGAAGAGTAAGTTCAAAGTCTATGTAATAGGATTGATCCAGAGAACTCCTTTAAGGATATTTCCTTGGTTTAATGAAACCCAGTGTTTTCCCTGTTACAATGTACTCTACTGATATGTGTCCTACAAACAAAAGTAGATATCATTTATTTTATTCATTTTAAGAGGCCTTATTTTATTATTCCAGGCTGCTTAGAAAAAGAAGATAGTGCACACAAAAAAGTACAAATGTAGAAAATTTATATTTAGAGATGAGCGAGTAGTGTTCGATCGAGCCGGTATTCGATCGAATACTACGATATTCGGCATACTCGATTTCAATCGAGTATAACGGCGATGGCGCACTTAGAATTCGTTTCCCCTCCCACCTTCCCTGGCGCTCTTTTTCCACCAATCAACATGCAGGGGGGGTATGACAGGCACGCTGAGCACGCTGGCAGCGCGAAAACAGCGTCTACATGGATTGGCTGGAAAAACCATGTGACCTCGAATATTAAAAACTCAGCTCTTCCTGCTCGTACGCATATGCTGCGTGAACTTAGTCAGGGACAGAGGCTGGAGAAGGGACAGATAGGTTTTAGCTGTTGGACAGGCAGGAGCGTGATTAAAAGCCCTTATCAGGGCTACTACAGTGGACTTCAGTGAAAGCTTTACTACAATATAGACTTTACAGAGAACGGCTGCTGTATTCAGGGATAGCTGCTGGAGTAGGGACAGAGAGAGGCATTAGTGGTGTATTAGGTGCTCTGCTACATACCAAACTATATTTGGCACTACTGTTCAGCGTTCTTTTAGGCTGAACAACCCTGTTATATAACTAGTGTGTATATGCACCATCTGATCTGGCAGTATACGGCTGTGAATTTTATTTTATTTTTTTAAATACAGTTTATTTGGCTCTAGTGTTCTGGGTTCTGTGTGCCTGCAATACCCTTTTTGTATACCAGGTGTAAATACCCACCGTCTGTTCAGTTAGTACACGGCTGTGTACCTTGAAATATACAATATCTAGGCATTTAATAGGCCACTGTACTGTGCGTTTTCTTGTTAAATTATCTCACATACCTGGTGTAAATACCCACCGTCTGTTCAGTTACTACACGGCTGTGTACTTTGAAATATACAATATCTAGGCATTTTAATAGGCCACTGTACTGTGCGTTCTCTTGTTAAATTATCTCACATACCTGGTGTAAATACCCACCGTCTGTTCAGTTACTACAACGGCTGTGTACTTTGAAATATACAATATCTAGGCCATTTAATAGGCCACTGTACTGTGCGTTCTCTTGTTAATTATCTCACATACCTGGTGTAAATACCCACCGTCTGTTCAGTTACTACACGGCTGTGTACTTTGAAATATACAATATCTAGGCCATTTAATAGGCCACTGTACTGTGCGTTCTCTTGTTAAATTATCTCACATACCTGGTGTAAATACCCACCGTCTGTTCAGTTACTACACGGCTGTGTACTTTGAAATATACAATATCTAGGCCATTTAATAGGCCACTGTACTGGTGCCGTTTTCTTGTTAAATTATCTCACATACTGGTGTAAATACCCACCGTCTGTTCAGTTACTACACGGCTGTGTACTTTGAAATATACAATATCTAGGCCATTTAATAGGCCACTGTACTGTGCGTTCTCTTGTTAAATTATCTCACATACCTGGTGTAAATACCCACCGTCTGTTCAGTTACTACACGGCTGTGTACTTTGAAATATACAATATCTAGGCCATTTAATAGGCCACTGTACTGTGCGTTCTCCTGTTAAATTATCTCACATACCTGGTGTAAATACCCACCGTCTGTTCTGTTACTACACGGCTGTGTACTTTGAAATATACAATATCTAGGCCATTTAATAGGCCACTGTACTGTGCGTTTTCTTGTTAAATTATCTCACATACCTGGTGTAAATACCCACCGTCTGTTCTGTTACTACACGGCTGTGTACTTTGAAATATACAATATCTAGGCCATTTAATAGGCCACTGTACTGTGCGTTTTCTTGTTAAATTATCTCACATACCTGGTGTAAATACCCACCGTCTGTTCAGTTACTACACGCTGTGTACTTTGAAATATACAATATCTAGGCCATTTAATAGGCCACTGTACTGTGCGTTCTCTTGTTAAATTATCTCACATACCTGGTGTAAATACCCACCGTCTGTTCAGTTACTACACGGCTGTGTACTTTGAAATATACAATATCTAGGCCATTTAAGAGGCCAACTGTACTGTGCGTTCTCTGTTAAATTATCTCACATACCTGGTGTAAATACCCACCGTCTGTTCTGTTACTACACGGCTGTGTACTTGAAATATACAATATCTAGGCCATTTAATAGGCCACTGTACTGTGCGTTTTCTTGTTAAATAATCTCACATACCTGGTGTAAATACCACCGTCTGTTCAGTTACTACACGGCTGTGTACTTTGAAATATACAATATCTAGGCCATTTAATAGGCCACTGGTACTGTGCGTTTTTCTTGTTAAATTATCTCACATACCTGGTGTTAAATACCCACCGTCTGTTCAGTTACTACACGGCTGTGTACTTTGAAATATACAATATCTAGGCCATTTAATAGGGCCATGTACTGTGCGTTCTCTTGTTAAATTATCTCACATACCTGGTGTAAATACCCACCGTCTGTTCAGTTACTACACGGCTGTGTACTTTTGAAATATACAATATCTAGGCCATTTAATAGCCACTGTACTGTGCGCTTCTCTTGTTAAATTATCTCACATACCTGGTGTAAATACCCACCGTCTGTTCAGTTACTACACGGCTGTGTACTTTGAAATATACAATATCTAGGCCATTTTAATAGGCCACTGTACTGTGCGTTCTCTTGTTAAATTATCTCACATACCTGGTGTAAATACCCACCGTCTGTTCAGTTACTACACGGCTGTGTACTTTGAAATATACAATATCTAGGCCATTTTAATAGGCCACTGTACTGTGCGTTCTCTTGTTAAATTATCTCACATACCTGGTGTAAATACCCACCGTCTGTTCAGTTACTACACGGCTGTGTACTTTGAAATATACAATATCTAGGCCATTTTAATAGGCCACTGTACTGTGCGTTCTCTTGTTAAATTATCTCACATACCTGGTGTAAATACCCACCGTCTGTTCAGTTACTACACGGCTGTGTACTTTGAAATATACAATATCTAGGCATTTTAATAGGCCACTGTACTGTGCGTTCTCTTGTTAAATTATCTCACATACCTGGTGTAAATACCCACCGTCTGTTCAGTTACTACACGGCTGTGTACTTTTGAAATATACAATATCTAGGCCATTTTAATAGGCCACTGTACTGTGCGTTCTCTTGTTAAATTATCTCACATACCTGGTGTAAATACCCACCGTCTGTTCAGTTACTACACGGCTGTGTACTTTGAAATATACAATATCTAGGCCATTTTAATAGGCCACTGTACTGTGCGTTCTCTTGTTAAATTATCTCACATACCTGGTGTAAATACCCACCGTCTGTTC